>PXIH01S0105653.1:2644-13722 GCA_003024985.2 Euperipatoides rowelli
AATACAGTTGATGAGTAGCTCATCAACCTTCCCCCTTGTTGGCACCCCTGGATAATAAAAATAAAATTAAAAAAAAAGCCAAATATACTGTATACTGTATTTACATATAGACCTACAGTATATATAGGCCTACAGCACTTTAGGAAGACCAGAAAAAGAGATTTTACTTTAATACACAGGAGTTTTAAAATATAGAATTGCATCTCAGCAAATGTCATTAACACATCATCAATTTCCCAATTTTCGTTCCTTTGATCTAATTCTAATACATCTTACATACAGTAGATAATTGAATTTTAAAGAGTAATTTTTGTCATTCATTTTTTAATTGTTTGTTTGTAAAAAGGGCCAGCTTTATTCGTGGTTGATAAAATAAATAGATAAAATTTCGATTTAACTTCAAAGGAGAGAAATTTTCAGCTGTTACTAGAGTCGTCTAGTTATTAGTGCTTTTCTTGTTATCCATCATTCTATTAGCTCCTCCCATGTTTAACGTAATCAATTTTTATCGATTTTTTTTTCTTCTCCTTTGAATTCAATGTGATGGCAGCTCATGATTGCCATTGAAATATGTTACGGTATTCCACTTTTCTTTAAAAAAAATAAATACGATTTTAAAAATGTAATTTCCATTTTATTAAAAACTACTGTCATTCTACCGTTGGTTTTAAAATGAGGAATAATTTTCACAATATTTTTCTTTAAAACTGTGGTTCCTGGGATAGCAATAAAGTGATGTCCAATTTTGTAAAGCAGGCTCTCTGTTCTCTTGATAATGCAAATAATGATAGGTTGTTTCAAGTTCTTTGAAGATCTGGTTGTGAAGAAAATACAGCACCTGGTAGTCAATTTTATTTTCCATTCCTTAAGTAGTTCTTGCTATTCTTAATCAAAATACTATATTAACGTCTATTTCAGTGAATTTGTCACTATTATTTTGAAGGGCTATCTAAAGATTTTTTTTTAATTTTTTTTAAAAATATTGCATTTATAGCTACGCAGTGTTTTATTTTTTAATGAAACCAATTACTTGATAAAAGAAAAAAAATTGAAACCACATATTTAGCTTCTAAAAAATTTGATTTAAAATATGATTTGCTAAAAATTAACTGATATGGACAAAATTTCAGACAGATGTGTAGAGAGTAGCCTAAACATTATTTTGCTTTAGCAAGGCAAATAAATATACTGTAATTGTGGAGGGATTAAACAAAAGAAGCTGTGTTGAACTGGCTTTAACGGACTCCCTAATAAAAATGGATTTAGGAGGTTCCCTGGCCCAACATGGTCAGAGAGTGGACTCTCCCCCTCACCCACTTTAAAAAAAATCGTAGCGTTTTGAGATGAATTTGTTTAATTCTTATTGCAGAATAATTACCATTTTGGCTTTTTTTTTTAATTGTACTTAAATTTTAGACATAAAATTGGCTTTGAAATACAGTATATAGCAACACTATTTAAGAGCTAGTAAAAAAATTACATAAAATAGGTCCCCAAACAGAAAGCAATAATTCATTGTATTTATTACTTAGCCTAGTATTGTGTATCTGAATTTTTTTTTTTTTACCATTGAAAATTAATTTTCGTTTGTTTTTATATATCTGGCGATATTGCCTCCAGGGGTAAATTAATGAACATACAGACCATACATACCAACACACTAACATCTGTTTGAGAAATTCATCAATCACACATTAACTTCAGTAAGCTCATTAATTGCACTTTGTTATGCAATAAAATTTAAAAACACATAGCCGACATACGAATGAATATAAAACCTTGCTTTGCTTCACTCGTTCATTGCACTCATTACATGATGCATGACAATTTTTCAAAAATTTCATGAGGAATGGGATTATAGGGAAGGGAGAATGAGCTAAACCACGTTGTCTAGGCCAGCGGCTCCCAACCTTTTTACACGCGAGGACCACTTTTCCAACTACATATAAGTTGCGGGACCACCAGCTGACCACACACAAATATATATGATTATCGGAAGACCTTTTTTTTTATGAGCACTAGCTTATATGTAATATCACAATATCATAATCAATTGTTTTAGAAAGAATATGCCTATATTCAATTTCACAAGTTATTGATTAGTTGCCAAACTAAAATGTAGGATTTTTTTTTTTAATTGATAAAACAGCCAGGGACCACCTGATAATGCTACAGGGACCACTTATGGTCCACGGACCACAGGTTGAGAACCACTGGTCTCTAGAGGCTATATATTATCAAAGACGTTCATCATGGTTTGCAACACATGAAAATTTTTTGCCCATAATCTTTTGGTTAAGTATGCATTATGAATATTTTCTGGGCTATTCATACACCTGAGAGATATTTTAATGTTCATTTATTCACTTAGTTGGAGCATAGCCAAGAGCGGACTGACGAAGTCATAGAGTAGCCCAGTGATTTGGATATTTCACCAGTCCCCAACTTTTTTCAGGAAGTCTGGGAGTCGAGTCAAACTCTAGTGTGGTCTTGAGGTAGAGCACTGTGTAGGGGGTGAGAATGGAGTAGAATGGCAACATCCCGCCTCCCTTTTTTAAATAATTTGAGTGTAGCAATAGTTCTTAATTCTCTAAGAAAATGATTATAAGAATCCAATGTGAGTTTCATAGCTAGTTAATGTAAAAGGGGAAAAAAAAGATGTGGAATTTCCATTGTAGTGGGTCAGAAAATTGTGAAAATTTTTTATAAAAATATTTAACCTTAAAATTTATATGATTAACAGAATAGAAAAATATAACTTACTGTAAAATTGTAAAGTGAAAATTTATATAGGATTTGTGTGATTTAATTACTAAACCCCCTCTTAAAATGTAGGAGGGGGTTTAGTAATTAAAAAATAGAACAATTAATTTGTTTATTGAAGGCAAAATACCATGTTAACATTAACATAGTATTTTGCCTTCAATAAACAGATTAATTTACAAGTATTTTTTAATTACTAAACCCCCTCCTACATTTTTAGTTTTAGGATACCACAAAACTGCAATGTCAGAGTCCAAAATGGCAGTGACTGTGCATTTTCCAGAACATGCTCTAATTGCCTTTCAATACAAAATAAAAATAGCAGCAAAATATGGGGGTGGCACACTTGTCTGGCTAGGATGCTTAATTTAGTAAAATTGATTGCAAGTGCAAAAGTTGGATGGAGGTATAGGTACTTATTCAGCAATGGTGCAATACCAGAACTTTAAGCATAAAATAGGGTTAGCACACTTACTTGAGGTATTGACAATTAGAGGATATTTCTTGGTAATCATGCCACTTGTTTAATCATTATGCAGGAATAAAAGACTAGCCTATACTGAAAATGGAAAATTAATTATATTGGCTCTTAAAAATATATATATACAGTATCTTATTTGGGAATAAAAAGGATTTATAAATTGAAATAGGTCATTAATACATAGTTCACATTTTTAATACAAGGGCTTCCTTCTAGAACATAAACTATAAAAATGAACATTTTATATGATTTTATTGCAATGTATGTAACAACAAAAATATTTCAGATTAGTGCCTAAACTGTACCAACAACATCCTATTAATTTTTAAAAATTTACATCAGTCCATCATTAATTCTCTCCCTAAGTAACAGAAAATGTACAACTGTGTGTAGCATTATTATTTTGGAACTACTCCCACGCCTCAAAATTGTGCAAAATTATAGCCCTCTATAACTTATCTATTAAAGAATGAAAATTTGGACACAACTATTAACTCCAAGTGCACAAATGATAAGTATGAAAATTTCAGTGAAACACTAGATCATTATGTTAGTATAGCCTGTCCTATGGTCAAAAAGAATATAAACAGGGATGCAAAGAAACAGAAATTTAAAGCTATGAGGGAAATTATAATTGCAAAAGAAATAGTAAAAAATAATTATGACGGGTTTCGTTCTTTGTGCTTGGTTGATAAAGAAATATATAAAGTAATAAATAAGAAAATGGTTATTAATGAAAAAAAACAGGTTTCTAGATTAATAGGGGGAACAAACTTAAATAAAAAAGCCTGAAATTTTGTAAATAAGGAGTAGGCCTATAGAGGCATTAAGAATAAGGCTAAAAAATATCGAATTAAGTTGTGAAGACAGTTTGGTTTCTGACCCTAGTCAAATAAGCAATTTGTTTAATGATTATTATTCAAACATGGTCGATGATATGTTAACAGAAAATAATATACAAATCAATAATGATAAAATCATAAATAGAAGTTTTATACTTGAGTCAATCTTTTTTGGCGATACTGATGGAGTTGAAATCATGAATGTTATTAATGGATTGAAAAACAAGAGATCGGAGAGCTTTGATGGTATATCTAACTTCTTGTTAAAAAAAATGTGCAAACTTCCTGATTCATCCACTAGTTGATATAATAAATAGTTCACTCAATGAAGGGATATTCCCAGAAAAACAAGTTGGAAATCATAATACCTCTTTATAAAGAAGGAGATAGGGAGATTAGCAAAATTATAGACCAATCACGCTGATATCAAGTCTTTCCAAAGTTATAGAACTAATAGGCCTAGTACTAAATAGACTGATTAAATTTCTAGATATTAATAAAGTAATTATTAATGAACAAAACAGTTTCAGGAAAAGCAGGTCTACGGAGTCAGCACTAGTTGATTTTATGCATAAAATATTGAAAGCTTGCGAGCTCCACAGTGCTCTTTGAATAAAAATAAGTGCTTGCGGAGATGTGCAAAATTGGTGCTTGCGAGCACCATAAATTATGAAAAGAGTGCTCGCCTAGTTGTATGTAATTAGTGCTTTCAAGCACCATATATTGTAAAAAGAGTACTTGCCAACATTATTTCAAATAATCCAAATACTTAACACATGCTCTACGTCGAACAATATACTCCTGACAGCATCCGTAACGTCACCCCATTTGTTTTTGTAAAGGGAATTTCACCCATTTAGCATAATTTATTCAAAAGGAAAAAAATAGGCTATAAAGATTAGAATTTACATATTTTAACATGCTTATAACAAGATTTAAAAAAAATGAAATTACAAAGATCAAAATATAGAATTATATAGAGTTTCATTTTACTCATCCATTCGTTCTACTTCTTTCCCATGATTTATGTTATTAATACCACCGTGATTTGGGTTATTTGTTTTGCTTCTTTAGCTGGCTTTTGTAAAGCGAACTGTCAAAGACATTATGACACTCACTACTCAAACTGTTGAATGTCATGCATTCAACAGTTTGAGTACAGTATGTGTTTATTTACCTATATTTTCAATTAAAAATAAATTGCAATAATTTAAAAAGCTCATCAAAAAATAAAATAGTGGGTGCTCTTCAGGTGACCCGAGACTCAAAAAGTGCTCACGCTAGAGAAAAGGTTGAGAACCCCTGGTGTAAACCATAACATTCTGATTGATAAACTATATGGATATGGAATCAGAGGTATTCCTTTAAATTGGTTGAAATTGTTTCTATTGAATAGATATCAATGTGTTGAAATAGAGCAATCATCTAATGGTAGTCACAGGACATTTAGATCAGATTTCAAAAGAGTGAAACATGGAGTCCCTTAGGGATCTATATTGGGACCCATTCTGTTTTTACTCTACATTAATAATATAGGAAGGGATTTAAATAGTGACTTATCTTTATATGCCAACGACATTGCAATAATATATCAGAATACTAAGTTGATAGAAATTGAAAACACTTTAAATCAAGATTTAAATAGAATAATCAATACTCACTGAAATAAACCTTTTTATAAATAAACAGAAATCTAAATGCATTGAATTTAAAAGATCAGAAAATAAAGAGAGATTTGTGTAAGTGTTGAAGATTATGTATTATAAAATGTCAATGCTTGGAATTTCCTAAGAGTAAGAGTTGATAGAAATCTTAAATGGTCTTGTCTTGCAGACTATATTGTATATGCAACAAGATAAGTAGTACCGGTAATATGTTTGTATTAAGAAGAAGTGGCCTGGTAGATTCAGAAATGTACGCGCAATTTATTTCACACTTACTGTATCTACTTGCATATTAGATGTGGGATCGTAATATGGGGTAATGCTTCTAAAAAGTTATTGCAAATAATATTTATTTTACAAAAGAGAGCTGTAAGATACATACTGTATGTGGATTGAAATCAATAGAGTCGTGTAGACAGCGTTTAGAATTCACTTTTTTTGACACTTCATGGTCTCTATGTTTTTAAAAGTGTGATGTATGCTGTTTTTAATAATAATGAATTGGAATATAAGCATGATCACTATACCAGATATGAGCCTCAACATAATTTGGAATTTACCAAAAAGGATGTTCTTTTGAATGGGATCAGATGTTTTAATGCCTTACCTGGTAATCTGAAACGAATTGTTGATAAAAACCAATTCATGAAACAATTAAAGGGTTTCTTAATTGATAGATGTATATATGGCTATGAGGAATTTTTTGAAAGTGTAATTAATAGATAGTTTGTTTTTAACTTGGAAGAATTTTATAGTGTTGTATTGACTTGTGTGTATATTTGTTCTTTACTCAAATTTATAAATGTTCTTTCTTGTGATTGTATTATTTTTTATGACCTTTTCCAATACTTGTACAAGTCTAACGGAAATAAAAATATTATTCTTACATTTAAAAGTTCTACTATATGCCTATTTATTTCTGCATTGCTCCTCTTCCCATTTTCTTGTGAAAAAAATTTGCAATTGTATACAAATAGGAATTTAATCTTGAATTAGCTTATTTATCATGTGTAAAAAGAAATAGTTTAAAAAAAAAAAATGTCAGAACTCCCTCCACCAGCCTATTTCTCACCTGTAACAAAAATGAATAACTTATTGCATAACATTAATTTTTATTCTGGCCTAATATTCAACAATATAGTTTGAAGCCAAGGGTATAAATGCACTTTAGCCATTAATGTTAGTTTTCAATTGTAGGCCCTTTTTTAATTAGTTTTATTATCTTTTACTCTATTGTGCATATAAAAGAACGGAATAATAATAATGACCACAGAAAATAGTTTATTTATTTAAGATTAATGCAGTATGTTAATTAAATTGTATCACATTAAAAAAATCATCTCTCTAAACAGCATAGGGATATTTACAGTCTGATTCTACGTAATTATTTTATTCTATTTTAGTAATATTGGTCCAAAATCATACGTTAGCAATCTTTTAACGTATGATTTTGATATGACAAATATGAAGAATAAAATTGCTTTCATAATTTTATTTTATACATTAGGTCTTGAATGTTAGTACAAAATATGTCATTTTGCAATTAGAATGTGCGGAAGTTGGTGTCTTCTTGTTAACGGTTTTCTGATGAAATAAAATATAATAGACTAAGATGACAATGTAAAAATATACAATCATTCACTAAATAACAATTATTTTCAGGCAAATAACAAAACACTTTTCTTACATTAAATGAATGACTTGAAAAAAAGTAAAAATACTTTCATATTGTAATGGCATCCTCATACATCACTCAATTAGAGATGGACAATAATTAATTACAAAGTCTCTTATTGATAAAAATCTTCACCTTATGGATGATGATTTTATACTCTTCTGGGAATTTAAATCATTTTGAACATTTTTTTTTCCTTACCATTTCAATTCACTGTACACTACTAATTTATGATCTGTAAAGTAATGTTTACTCAGGGATGGCAAATAGATGGCACATTAGAGATTTTTGGCGTCATGCTGATAAATTTAATTTATCATTGAAATTTTATCATATATTCAAATGTAAAAATGGTATAAAACAAGAATCAGTTTCACATATTAAACAGCATTGCTATAATTTGGGCATGGTAACATATAGTATCATTATAGTAGTGGTAGCAACACATAATTACTGACGCCAGACTTTATTATTATCTTGTATTTCATTGTTGACTATTAGGTTTTATTTGTATCATTTATTTATATTCAATAAATATTAGCATGTAGGAAGCATTGTTACATTACAAAAAAAAAGTTTTGTTTAATTTCGGCACGTTGGACAAATCCTATTTGCCATCCCTGGTTTAACTACTTTTGACCATTGGACATGGATTGACCATGACACTTTTAGAATGAAATATTTTTTTTAGGAATTTTAGATAGTAAGCTATAAATTCATGGACCTATTAGAACAGGTCATAATGTATTTAGAATTATATTTAAATGCAGAACATTGCTTTTAAAAAAGGAACGAGTTACACATTCGTTCCTTTAAAATCTGATTCACTGAAAAAGTTTGACCCTCTATAAGCCTATACAGTGTAGTAACTAAAGCAACTAACTTGCTATTTTGTAGCCTTTAGAATGGTATATTATCTTAGCCAAAATAACACTGTTCAACACCAAATATTTAGTGCTAGCGAAAGAAGCCACCCAGTGGCTACAAATAAATTTTAAAAATGTATCTCGGCTGTTTCTGAATAATTGGAGTTCCTGAATTTATAATGCAGTTGGCCAGCAAACTTCAGAGCTCCTTTTACTTTAAATTTTCAAAAAAAAAAAATCTCCAGGGCAGGGAAGGTTGTAAGGAGTCCAAAATAGAATAGTCGGATCTGTTTTAGCAGAACTTTGAAGTAAATCAAACATCATTCTGCTAGGATTACACTAATTGTTGAGAAGTATCAAATCATACCAATATAGGCTATACACTTTTTTTACTCCTTATATAGTTTTTATAGATTTGGTAAATTTCATATTCTGAACATTACTAATCCTAATTAACAGGGCTGTGAATTCGGAGTTCAGAAGAAATTTATATCCAGTGGGCCCGAAGTAGGAAAAAAATTACCAATTCCGACTCAAAGTTCATGTTCAAATTTTATAGAAATAAAAAGGTGCATGGTGGTTCGTTACCATAGTAGAAAGTAAACAAAGTTATCGGTCTTTTACAAAGTACATACAAAGTTTTATGTAATACAAATACACCCGACATCATTTACACAGTATACTGTATATAATGATTCTAATTTTGAATCATTTCTTTATATATTTATATTTCTCTTTTTTATTACACTCACCTAAAAGGTCTTAGTATTTAATTTTGTCAGAGCTGGAGTCAGAGTCGAACTACTAAAATTATCAGAAGTCCGCGGTAACTAAGTTATTGCTTTTTTTTCTTTTAAAAAGAAAAAAAAAATCGTAAAAATCATGGCCAAATTCAGTTTTAAAAATATAATATCTTTATAATGAAGTGTTCAAGTAAATATTTACTGTGCAAACAAAATAAAAAACGCATGTCATGTTGCATTTTATAAACTAAAAATGACAAACGTGTTTTTTGGGAAGGTTTATGCACGAACTGATTAGTGTCCTAAGTGTTAAAAGAAAAATAATCTAAATACAAACTTATTATGACTGCCCTCTGACTATTTTTGATACATTGATGCCAATGTTAATTGCAATAATCATTTATTCTTTATTTTGTTTTGCTTAGCAGTTGCTTCTGAATTTAATGGTTGGCCTCTCTGAATATTCTTTCCTCCTGCTGTTTAGAACAGCCTCTTAATTATGTAATTATAATGTTTAAATGCATACGTTTTTCAAATCAAATATTAAAAATTAAAAATGACTACAAATTTTTTTTTTCCTTTATACAAGGACTTAACTATAAAAACAACTTAACTCTTAATAATTTATCAGTCATTAAACATTAATAGCTTACAATGAAGAACTAATTGATTTATAATTTTAAATTTGTGTTTAAAATTTAAAAATATCTTTCTTTGATGTTCAATTATATAATCTATTTTATTGTAAACAAAGCTTTTGAAAAGATAGTTAATTTGAATTTTGGCTGGGGGGAGGGGGTAATTAAGTTGAGCACTATGCCAGTATTTCAATAAATTAAACTGTGATAAATAAATATATTGCAATGTTGAAACTAACCAGACTATGAAAAGAAAAAGAATTATGTTCAAAATCTATAAAAGCATTGTTAGACAAAACCCAAATTTAATTCAATAACTTGATAAAATTTATTTAATATTTAAATTTCTAGTGTAATAATAGTATAAAGAGTTTTGGTATCACTCTACAAAATTCCATTTTGTAGTCCATGATTAGGGTTTTTTTAAGACCGGAAGTGATGTAATTTCAACTTCCGGTTCCATGTCTAGAAATCTAGGTCAAAGTCAAGGTCATTCAAAAATCCAAGATGGCTGACTTCCGGTTCCTGGTTTAGTGTTTTAGGTTAAGGTCACACTATTAACCGGCACTTCCGGTTTAGGTTCTGGATCACATTACCCATCATGTAAAATCCAAGATGGCAGACCAGAAGTGCCAGAAACGTGCGTGAAAAACATAGAAAAAAATTTTCAAAAATTTTTATAAGTTCAGAATTTCTTCAAACTGGCGGAATGGGTACATTACCCATAATGAAAAAAAATCCAAGATGGCCACCAAAAAAACTTTTCTTGAAAATTTACTGTCGTTAATTATTCAAAATGGCGGATTCAAAATGGCCACCAAAAATTTTTCCATAAAATTGAAATTTAAAAAAAAAAATTTTTCTCCGATCCTCCTGTAAATTAACAACTCAACATATAATGAGGTATTACATATGGGGTTTAATGGACAACTTCATATCTTGAAGGGGAGGAGAGCTATACATGCCGATTAATTTGTATTTTTTCAAAAACATCCAACCCACTTGAAATTTAATGTGATGGTTAATATAATTATTTAAATATTTCCAAAATTACAAAGTCCTAGCGTAATAAATATATTTATTATGAATATTTTTCTAATTAATCTGGTACCGGTCACCATTTTTTTTTTAACTTCGTAGGGCATATGGAGTAGATTTTCAGATAGAGCGTACACAATTTAGTCAAGGTAGTATCTTACATAATGATAAAACATAATCAATAGTTTAATTAAAAAGCTATATACAGTATATTAAAAAGATCATATGTAAAAATCTTTCAATATGTAGCGTAAGTACAATCCTCTATTTTAATATACACTAGATTTATATCAACGGCGTTATTACTTCTATTTAATTCTACTATAAAATATTACAAAAACATAATTGAATGAGTTATATTTTAAATA
>PXIH01S0107364.1:4853-15504 GCA_003024985.2 Euperipatoides rowelli
CATTATTGGAAAACAGAAGACATCATGATCAACCAATAGCGTAATGACATATCAGCAATATTGTTTTCATATTTACATAACTAATAACCAATGTCAACAAACCAACAAATAGGAAATATGTCATCATCAAGCCCCCTCCATTTATATAAATAGGACAATTTTTCAGCCATAAATTTGTCGGGGATCAGGAGAAGCCCAGGAGTGTTACTTCAGTCAGCCGAAGTAATCACCAGCAGTGCAGACCGCCAGGTTAAATAACATCTAAGCCCGGTGTAAGTAAACAGTCCAGCTTTTCATAATCACTGCCCATATGAATAAAGACTTTCCCATATCCTATTCACCCATACTAGCAGAAATAATCCGATGAAAATCTGTTCCAGTTAACAATGATAATTCCAGAAATTTACCTCCATAACAAGAAACATTCATCAGAAGATTACATCCAGAAACCTGTTAGCAGAATCCATCATAAAAGTCCAATGAACAACCACTAGGCTAATAAATTAATAAAAACATTTTAAAAACTTTTGTATTGTCACCATAGCAACTAAACAATTATTTCTAAGTCTGGCAAAAGCAAATTTATTAAACAGTTATTTTTGTGTGAGTGTGATATTGGGAAAAACATAATAAAATTATTTTAATTCTAATTTATATGCTTAGGTAGGGAATCTATTTTTTAGGCAGGAATATTTTTAAAATGATTGTTTATATTGTATATTACATAAAGAATATACAGTATACTCCAACATGCGGTGCTAAAGATCCGCCTCTGTGCTAGTGATTGGTCCACTTATTAACTAATTAAAATTTATATAAATAAAAAGAACTATTCCTTATATATTGTTTTTTCAGTCTATTCTTTTTTAATGTTTTTTCTTAGCTCTACTGATATATTTGTTCTTTCTTAATTTATCCAGGTACGTGAGTTGGGCGGAGTACCTGTCCCCTTTCTGTCGGGCGGGGATAATTAGAAACCCTGTTTCTACTGTCCTTACCCCTTTGTGGATTGTCTTGTCAGTATTTCATTATGAGATAATTTAGCAAAGATTTCAATAACATTCTATAACTCATGACTATGTCACTGAACCCATATTTATGACTTATTCCCCTGTCTTAGTTTTAAAAGGTGGTTTTGGGTATTCATTTATTGTAGCCTAACTTCCTATCTTGAGTGGTAGCCTAGTGGATGCAATGAGTGTCCAAGGTGGCCTGATGGGTAGGAGTAGTCAAGGTAATGATGAATGAGTATAGTCAGGACTTACATGTTCTTTGGTGTAGTTAATAGACATGAATAAGATGTCAGATAAAAACTAGTTATTTCAAAATTTTATGCACCTGTCTCAGGTAGAATAGAGTTCCATATAACATTTTAGTTCTCTAGAGGCAAGTGACAGCTGACAAGATGATATACATTGGTCACACAAAAGAGGAATCCAACATATAGGGAAAATTTTGGTCTACGCCAGCATATAAATTATTTTAATGCTGTAGGCCCCCTATATGCACAGTAATAGACTGGACTCAAATCAAGATTAAAATTACATACAAGTGTCTCGTGAAAGGTTAAAAATACCGAAAAGTCGTAATAAAATATATTTCAAAGTCTATTCTCTCAGATTTCGTACTTTTACCTTTTTTTTTTAAAAAAAAAGGCAGAAAATTGCAGGGTTTGAACTTAAATGGGTGCCAAAATTTCCCCCTATATGTCAAATTTTTCTTTTGTATAACCAATGTATATCATCTTGTCAGCTGTCACTTGCCTCTAGAGAACCCAAATGTTATATGGAACTCTATTCTACCCAAGACAAGCACAGAAAATTTTGAAATAATTAGTCTTTATCTGACTTCTTATTCATGTCTATTAACTACATCAACATACATCTCTTGGACACGTTAGCACCTATCAGCACCCAGTGGATGTAGCCTCTAGACTAGAACATAAGTCCTGACTATGACTAATTATACCCTATCTGACTCACACTCATGTCTATCACCCACACCAATGGACAAGTCATGGACAAGTTATCACCCATCAGCACCCAGTTGATGTAAGCATCAGAATATAATGCAAGTCCTGACTATACTCATTCATCGTTACCTTGACTACTCCTACCGATCAGGCTGTCTTGGAAACTCATCGCACCCACTAAACTACCACTCGAGATAGGAAGTTAGGCTACAACAAATGAATACCCCAAATCACCTTTTAAAAATAAGATAGGGGAATAAGTCATGAATATGTGTTCAGTGACATAGTCATGAGTTATAAAATGTTATTAAAATCTTAGCTAAATTATCTCATAACGAAATACTGACAAGACAATCGACAGAGGGTAAAGATGGTAGAAACAGGGTTTCTAATTATCCCTGCCTGATAGAAAGGGACAGGTACTCCGCCCGACTCATGTACCTGGATAAGACTATCTGATGGAAAGAGAAAGGACAAAAATGAAGCAAAAAAAACATTATTTTGAAAGATAGAACAGGCATTTAGTACACACAAAGTTTATTTATTTATTTATTACTTTTTTAATTGTTATTTAAAATTATAGTTTATATTTCATACTATTGAGCAGGATATCAGAGTTAATTATTTGAAATATGGACATTATGATAACATTTGGAAATACATTTTACATGGAAAATATGAGACTTAACTGAACTTTATTAAAATTCCCTAACTAAAATTTGGAATAGCTGGAGAAAGCGCAAGAAATGCCAATAAAACCCCTAACACACACACATGCATACTGAAATCTAAAATTATCTGATTAAATCTACTTTTGCCAATCGAGCTAGCTTAAGTGAATTACTATGGTAACTGCTACAAAATCTATGAATGACAGTTTCTGTGTTAAGTAGCCTTGCAGAAGAAAGTGGAGCTGGATTGCAACATTTCCCGCCGAGGATAACTGGAACTAGACGTCTGCTGTAGTATTTGGANTATAGGCATTTTTCTCTGAGGAAGTAAAGAATATAAAAAATTGAAATTGAAATGTTTACCATGTATTTACCAGGCACATGGAATACACAGGCCCTAATGTTACATCATTGGCTTGTACACAAAAAATGTCAAAGTGGAAACAAATGGCGACCAAAAAAAAAAAAGAATAAATTCACTGCTTTAAAATTAGAATAACAACTAAATAGTTAAAATTTATTTGTATCATTTTTTTTTTTCTTAATCTGATTTTGAATAGCAAGTTGTTTTTGGTGATAGTATACCTTTAATAAGATCTTTAATATGATTGACCTCTTGATAGATTACATAAAGATTTTTTTTTTTAAAAAAAAAATCATTACCATATTCAAAATAATATAGCTCTAAGTAATAATAAAAGCAATGTAAAAATAATAATCACTGTTTTAATTACAATAATTATAATATTTATTTGTAAACTTTTCAGAAGATAATCTGATAATATATATATCGAGGTCCTCCTCAAATAAATATAAAACATGAACTAAATACAAAAATTAGAATAATGAATCAAATAGAATTAATTACTTTTTTTAAAAACATGAAAGTTTAAATATTTAATAAATAGCATGATTGGTGGGAGGGGTGTCAGGATTTTTTTCAAAACAAAAATCTTTGTACATTCAAATAAGCGAGAAATAATGTATTTCCTAAAATGTGATTATAATAAATTGGGAGATTCTAAAAACGAATACAATTTTCTAATAGCAAGCTACAAATTTATCTTTCAAATTTTGTTGATAAATTCCTACAATTTTCTTAAAATTATTTCAGGATCAAAGTTAACTTCTCTAATGGTAATTTTAATAATGAAAATCTAAAGTGGTTTTCATGTCTGCATTTTATTTATAATTGGAATACTCAACATGGGATAAAAAAAAATTGCAGTCAACATTTTATACTTTGCTTTATACTTTAAGTAAAATGTTAAGAAAATATAACTTTCCACTATTTCAATCAATTTTCAGTTAAAAGTTTCCCATTCTAGAATTATGAAAAACTCTATTATACTAAAAGATTTTTCTTCTTCCTATGGGGAGAAAAATCAATATTTAGATAAATGGTTAAAGGAACAATAATGGATTTATAGAGGAAGAAATCAAGTAATCATCCATCTTCTTTCATAAAGGCTACAGTTAAAAAAAAAAAAAAAAAAAAACACAATACTATTATAAAAGCAACCAAATTAAGAATATAATTAAATAACTAAATCAATTATAATCAGTTTTGAATCTAATATAATTTTAATTTTATTGATATTTGGGATCAACATTTTATTTTTATTAAACTGCATGCAATTTTAATGGTGGAGGATGAAGATAAGATTATGTAAACCAGGTTTCTCAATATAGGGTTAACCATATACATGTAGGGCTTTAAAAATTAACAATCACATAAAACTTTATTTATATGAATAGCGTAGTTTATTTAAGATTTGAAAATAAGAATAAAGAAATGGGCGAGGATAACTGGAACTAGACGTCTGCTGTAGTATTTGGAGTTGAGCCGTGAACGAATTGTAGAAATTTCTGCCTGGTGATTAAACTGTGGTGAAAGGCTATTGTTTACGGAACTTTATCTTGACTGCAAACAATTTACTGTGGTGAGGGAAGGCATAGCTTAGTTTAGAAGCTTATCGGCCATGTTTTTGTTCTAGGCATTGGATTTCTTTCCCAAGGCTTGGAGTATTCCAAAGACCTGGGAGCTTCTAAAAATTTCACTGTGAAACAAGCCTATTTATACTATTTTTTTATGGGAGTGATTAAGATCTATTTCCTGTTTGTGTGTTTTTTTACATTGGTTGGAAAACATGTAAATATTTATACAGCGTTGTTGATATGGCACACTTCCGTTGGTTTATTAATGATGAAATAATTCATATTTTTATAATAACGACTCATATAGTGCATACTACAAATGGCTCGCGAGTGAATGACTGCTTGATGACTCTCCTTGGTGATAAAACGTGGATAAAGGCTACTCTTCAGCGATTGAGGCTACATTTTCCAAAAGTAAATGTTATTATTAGTAGAAATCACTTTAATTATTTGATTGGCAAAATATTTATACATGAATTGGCAAAAGCGTAATTAAATGTGAGTTTATTTCCCTCTATCTCTAACCTAAATACACCACATTCTCTTTCAAAAATTGAAGAGTTACTTTGATGTTAGACACTAATAAAAATTATAATAAAATTCCTCATATAAATAGTATCTGGAAATATAATATATAGCAACATAACCCTTTAGTTACATATACAGTAAAATATTTAAAATTTCTTTACTTCTTGCCAGGCTAATTCTTTAATTTTAAGACAGGTAAACCTTGATNTCAATAATAATAGAATTTTAGTCAATTTACACATTATCTTTTTTAAAAAAAACAAAATAGTAAATTTTCCCCATAAAGATATCTTTAATTTATTATATGCAAAAATGTTTAGGCTTACTTAAATTTATTTATTTATTACCAATAATACAAGTAATTACCATAAAATAAATTTTTCAATTTTCATTATTATTTCATAAAGATTTCGGTCATTTTTTTTAAAAAAAAAAAAAGCAAACAAGTGTGACAGGGTACTTGTTTTAATATTTTATAATTGATCATTAGTCAAACTTCACATTAATTAGGATAACTGGCTTCATATCAATAGTTAGATATTTTCGTTCCTTTTCACCGTCTCTCTCTCTCTCTCCTCCTACTTAACATCGACAAGAATTTGCTTGGGTGCTTTCACTTCTTTTGTTTTTCTTGCTAATTCTATGAATTTAGCCGCTCTTCCAGATTGATCCAAGCCTGGCCTTTTAAAGGTCAGTGAATCCGATAATACAGAAATTTACTAATTTTGCAGAATTCCTGCAAAATATTTTCCCAGCAATTTATTCCATGATTAAAAGGCCTACAATGATTGAGGGAAAATATCATTAATGACTGGTTTCATAACTTGTAATGGCAAGAAAATTATTAGTTGTAAAAACAGTTATCAGCACTAAAAAGGGACTCCACTCACAATAATTGGGGAATTAAATAACAATAAAATAACTTTCTGTACAGTAATGTTTGACAGTGGGCTTATATAATCTAAGCTTTAACAGAGTAATAGAGGAATAAGATCTAGCCAATTTTAAAATTATAAAAAAGACAAGCACTCAGAAAATAATCACTCAAATTTTAAATTTTTCTCTACAAAGATTGATTTTTTTTTGTTTACTTTTTAAATTTTGAAACAAAAATTTAAATTATAAATTGTAAATGCTAAATTTAATTAAAAATAACTTCTGAATATACAATATAAGTTAATTTTAAAGGTAATCTATCACCATAAAACAACATAAGACATTAGATTAAATAAATTTAATAGAATAAATTTTCTTCAATATTGTGAGTTATTTACTTATTATTTTAAATTTTAAATTAAGCTCACAGCAAAATGCCTTGAGGAAGAAGTATTGCTCACTTCATATATCAAAGCTCTCTGCAATAATTTTTAAAAGCTTTGTTAAACATTTTATTATAGCAAAAATTAAAATGGCATCTATATAATTCTTTCAAAATAAAATTTGAAAATAGCAACAAGTTTTGGCATTTTTACAAAATCTAAAAACAATTTAGCTCAAATATTGGCCCCCATTCAAGTCAAATGCTTATTTATTTTGTAACAGTTGATAAGAATTTAAATAATTTTAAATTTGTGTTAAAAGAACTCAAAATTATTTTATGTTTAATAAAAATATAATATATTTAGCCTTTAAAAAATGTAGAACAAAATATAATAGTTGCAATATTTATGATAGCTTTTAATAGTCCTTACCANAATAATTATAATATTTATTTGTAAACTTTTCAGAAGATAATCTGATATTACAGAAGAGAATGACAGCATTAGCAAATGATAACATTTCAATCAAACAAATAATGCTGAGACAAATATTAAGAAATCATTAGCAGTTACTATTTTAATTCTAATTTTTTCAAATAATAATAATAAAAAATACATCTTGAAATGCAATAATATCTATTATTTAAGAAAAATTAAAAATCAAATCATATATAATGTCTTTCTGCTGACAAAGCATTAAAAAAAGATCAAAACTCAGGTCGTTTTTTTTTTTTAATTTTTTTTTTAGTCGTGGTTTTGAATGTTTAACATGTATTAGTGCAATTTAAATCTCATTAGATTAATTCATCAAATGACATAATCATGCTAACAATAATTAGTTGCAATTATAATTTGCATAATATGATCAGCAATGCATATTTCAACAGAACTCTAATGAGAAAATAAACTCTCTTTTAATACTAATTGACTTTTAATAACCATCAAATTATTTCCATAATGGATGCAATATTTTAAACACTTTATTAACTCACAAATATAATGAATAATAACTTACAGCTTTTTTTAAAAAAGAAAATAAAGTTCAGCCATGCATAATTTGCTTGTTTTATTCAATTCCCCTTTTCAAACCTGCAGTAATTTTACATGAAAAATAACCTTATTGAAATATCTTTGCATTTCTTTATAAATACAATCTGATTACAAATTTCTTCCAATAAAGAATTTATTTTTCTACATATTTAATAATAATAAGCAATTATTATAGTAGGCGAAACATACATAAAATTTTGACATGAAAAGAGGGTTTCCAGACATCCCGGATTTCCGGGATTGTCCCAATTTGTCACCTAAAATCCCTGTGTCCTCATCTGAGGTTTCGGGACCGTCGAATATCCCAGTTTATCAAAAACTAGTAAAACAAATCCTGGAAATTGCACTTTTTTGGCTTGTTTTGCAATTATTAATTGTTAAACTAAGCCTAACTACAGCTACTAATATTATATTAATAAAACTTTAGTTAGTTCAGTCGACAGTTAGATCTATACTGTTTTTTTTAAGCTGCCGTTAATTGTGTCATCACATTGGGGAAACCGGAGGCGCTCACTTAGACTTCGAAATAACATTTATTTTCTTACTTTATGTTTCAAGCTTGACTGGTAAACACTAGCGACCCATTAGCACACATTAATGGAAGTTGAGTCAAAATTTTCAATCATGTGACTAAAAAAATGTTATTTTGAAGGCTAGGCGCTTGTCATTTTAGACACAAACACATGATCGTCTTCACCAATGGTCAAGTGTAAATATATAGATAATGTAGTTTATTTTATTTTAAATGAACTTTCATTTTTTCATTTTGAAAATTAGATTTTATATTCAAATTTATATTTCATCTAAAAATGGATATGTACTATGTTGATATAAAAATAAACAAATAAAAGCATTATTATTATTATTGTTATTATTAAATAAATAATTGCTAATTTTATGATTTTTATCTGAAAAAAACTATTAAAAAAAACTCATAACATATGTTCTGGACAAAAAAAATAAAAGCTTATCAATTAATCATAACTTATGCTTTTATTTTTTGTTAACTAGAAAACCTTTGTCCCAGTTTGACAGTCAAGAAATCTGGTAACCCTACAAAGGCAGGTAGGCTACTTACATTATATAAAAATTAATATAAATGGCTACTATAAAATTTCAATTTTTATTTATGAGAAATTAGTTATTAACGATCTAGATTTCTTTGGTGGTTGCATAACTAGTTATAAATTTTATTTTCCTGCTCAAAAATGGTGAAAACTGCATTAAATATCTTTATTATAAAGTTATCACAAAGAAACATAAAATCAATATTCAGAATAAACATAGCAACAGTATAATTTTACAATGAATAAAATTCATATCTGTATTGTGACTGATAGTTCTATAATTAATTTTATTCCTTGTTCCACTTCCTCAATAGATTAACTGTGCAAATATAATTATAATTATTTCCAATAGAGTTGGAGTTATTGTCAAATGTATAAACCTAGTATTAAGTAATACTACTTATTGGTAAATAAAAATCTGCAACTATTATAAAAAATATTAAAGGGTATATACATTGAAAAACAACTTAATTAATCTGATAGTATACAATGTAAATAAGGACTGTATTATTCCTATGGGGTGTAAACAACTATGGTGTACATAACTACACATGCTAAGTATTTGATTGACATATTTCCCTAACAAAATTGACTGAAAACTGAAATGATAGAATGGAAAATATGCTAGTGTCTAAGGAACTTTCTAATTCCCAAACACAAATATGAATTTAAATACATATTCTACAATATGCATAATTCTTAGCATATGCAATAATTGGTTCTGCTAAATGCATCCCATAGGAATAGGGCTCTGATAGGAAAGTATTATTACAACCTCATTAAAATTAAAAAATACAAACAATAATATTTAGTATGGTACTTATGAGTAATGTACTACTCAAATTTTGACTTCCACCAATTAACAAAAAGCCGAATGTTAATGTTTTAATTAATTGAAACATCATTTTGCCATCTGTGATGTAAGTAAGGGTATAGTTTTTAAATTTGTATTTAGTTTCTTTACTTGACGATTACTACAATTTTGATTTATATTTCTTCATAAGATTTTAATTTGTCATTTTAATAATTTTGATTTACATTTTCTAAATTCTATTTATTATGGGGAGAACATGTGTAGCTTATAATTGTAGTGGAACAAAAGAAGTTTGGGTGATTTTAGTTTGATCCGTTCATACACATAACAAAAGTACACTAAGGAGATGCCAATTTTTTTTTTTTTTTATTAAGACAAAAATCTTAAAAGTAATTAATGGATATAAAAATTATGAATATAAATATAGATAAATTCATAAATCAATTTTATCACCTACACAAATGTTTGAAATATAAAAAATTTATATTTATGCAATCTAAAATTGCTTAAAAATCTAATATTTCTGAATTTTATGTCATTAATTTTATTGTACTCATAATGACATAAAATCCTGAAATATTAAATTTGGAATAATTTTAGATCACACAAATACAGTGCCTCCAGCTACTTTTTTCAGCTGAGAAAAAAAAAAGAATCAGCATTTCAAGTAAAGCTTGGTTCGTATTAAACAAAACTCCATCAAAACCTGTTTAAATGTTAAAGAAGGATAAAAGTCAAGTATGTGTTTTACTGTGATTGATAAAAACTGGTCAGGAGATTGATGAGAAGTTCAAATGTATGCCTTATTTTCTGACGCATTCGCTAAAACTGCTTTGAAGATCAATCGTTTGTGAAGATTTGAAACTTTAGTAGCAAGACCCCTATTTCTAACAAAGATAATAACTGGTTAAGAGTCATGGAGCTCCTCTTAGGATTCAGAATCAAAGCTGCAATCTAGTTTTTGTTAATCTAATCATCTAATGATTTCTTTTCATACTATGGGAAACTCCAACCGCACACACACACACACTTTGCAATGTATTGAAAGTGCAGCAATCATTTCTTACTAAATAAATGGCAGATGTTTCAAACTTCTAGGTTTTAAAAACATTTCTCCGTGTCAATTTTTACACTCCCAATGATGAAAAAATAATTAGGAGAATCATTACAATGGTTAAGTTTCAAAACTATTTTTAACAACTGAGGAAAAATGTTTAGATTTTTTTTCTCTCCCTCTTTCTACACTAACAAAAAAAGATGTAAATTAAATATACTAAATGTTTTTTTAAATTATTATTTTTCTATTGGTTTTAAAAATACAATAAAAGATTTTAAATAAAACAAGAAAATAA
>PXIH01S0108735.1:0-10347 GCA_003024985.2 Euperipatoides rowelli
TATAATAAAATGACATTCACCATTAATGCCTGTTATAATACAATGACACACACCATTAATGTATCTTATAATAAAATGACACACACCATTAATGTTTGTTATAATAAAATGAACCATTGATGTCTGTATAATAAAATGACATACATCACTGATGTCTGTTATAATACAATGATTCATACCTTTAATGTCTGTTATAATAAAATGACACAGACTATTAATGTCTGTTTTAATAAATAGACACATATACTTATAGCCTTTTATAATAAAATTACATACACCATTAATGCATGTTTTAATAAAATTATGCATACCATTGTTGTTATAATAAAATGACACAACCATTAAAATATCATTTTATTATAACATGTTATAATAAAATGACATACACCACTGATGTCTGTTATAATATAATGATGCATACGTTTAATGTCGGTTATAATACAATGATGCACACTTTTAATTTCTGTTATAATAAAATGACACACACCATTAGTGTCTTTTTTAATAAATAAACACATGCCATTAATGCCTGTTAAAATAAAAATACATATACCATTAATCCCTGTTAAAATATAATGACACAAACAATTGATGTTTATTATAATAAAATGACACCCACAACTAATATCAGTTATAAATAAATCAGACATGATGTGTTTTATAACAAAATAACACACACCAGTAATGTCTGTTACAATAAAAAGACACCCACTTTTAATATCAGTTATAAAGAAATCAGACACACCATTAAATATCGGTTATAAGAAATGATACACATGATTGATGTCTGTGTTAATAAAATGACACACACATCATTAATGTCTGTTATAATAAAATTATACACACTTTTAAAGCCTGTTATAATAAAAATGATACACCACTGATGTCTGTTATAATAAAATGACATGCACCATTAATATCTGCTAGAATAAATGATACACCACTGATGTCCGTTATAATAAAATGACATGCACCATTAATGTCTGTTATAACAATGTGACATACACCTTTGATATGTCAGTAATTTAAAAGAAAAAAAATACCAAAATAAGTGGTATAAAGTTTTTATTAACTATTTTTCATTAAATTGGCACATGTAGATTCATATTCTGATAAGTGCCAACTTGTCAATATTAAGCCATTTTTTTATGATGTCATATATGACATCGTTATGACATTGCAAGTGCTAAGTGCAATATATTTTTGAGTAGGTATTTCTAAAGAACTATTGACTCATTTCAATATACAAGTTTTATATTAAATTGCATTAAATTCTCTCCTAGGCAAATAAAGTCTGAGTAAAATAGTTTTTCCCTGTGACAAACTACCTGAAATACCAATGTTAATTACAGCTTCTAATTGGGAAATAAAGTTTGAGAAAAATAATTTTTCCAATGACAAATAATCTGAAACACCCATTGTTAAGTGCAACTTCTAATTGGAACATAAAGTCTGAAGAAAATAATTTTTACTCATAACAAATTATCTGAAACACCCATGTTAAGTGCAACTTCTAATTGGAAAATAAAGTTTTTGAGGAAAATCACTTTTCCTCAAAACAAATTAATTGAAAGACCAACAGCTAAGTGCAGCTTATTGAAAAATCAACATACAACATTAATGTGATAATAACAAATACATTTAATAATATATCACCCTCTTAGTCTCTAATATCATAAATTTGATAGAAAATTATTTGAGAAAAATGAGATACATAAATGGCAAAAAATATGATTGACTGGCATTAAATATTAATTAATAGATTCACATGTTGGACACATCATAAGATTATGCTAAATCAACTATTAAAGTTTCAAATTATTTAAATTAATATATTGATATGCAGTAACATTGCTAAATTCTTAATTAATAGTTCAAATATGAATCCACATTAATCTAATAGTTATCCTTGAACCACCCTTGTAATATTATTGTTGAAGTCTATAAGATATTTTTAAGTTATACAGTTGTTTTCAGCTGGAAATAACATTGATAATGGATTTTAAAGATAATGTCATTAATCCATAGCGTGTAAGTTTTGTATAAAATCATGTTTTAAAAAGTCAACTGCTTTTGGATCTTTTCACAAATATTATTAGTGATGTAGAGAAGTTTAACATTTTATCTTCAGCCCTACATTAAAGAGAATTATTTCATAATATTTTATAACTTGACCAACATCACTATTCTATCTAAACTTGATTACTAATGTTAGTAAGATATGTTAAAAGCTACAAGCTTTCATCATGTCTTAGCAGGAAAGAATATTGCATTTAATCTATTTATAACGTCTTTTAATAATGTTAACACTCACTACAAAATGTTTAAATTTGCTTTTAGACTGCACCTTAAACAGCTTTCAAAAATATTAAGTTAGAGTTTCATTATCAATGGATAATATATATCTTAATGTTGATGAATTTAAATCCTTATTTAATTTGCTCTTGAACAGTACTGAATGAAAAAAAAAATTAATTAAATTGCCTCAATCATCTATAATGACCTCATTTGTCATTCAAATATTTTCATTCAATAGCATACTTTGTAGAAATCCCATCAGAGCAGGCAATGTAAATATTTTCATAATCAAATATTAAATTATTTTATAATACGTCTAATTTTGAATTTTATTTAACCTGTTTTTTAGTTGTGTATATTTACTTTTATGACTAATACTTTTATCTTGCTTATTTAAGTTATTTAATGCAGTTCATATATGATTTCATATACTGTTTTGTAAAGATTGAATTATTTAGATGTCAAGTTTTCCTTTTCTTCTAGCAAGCTTCCTTGCTGTGATTTTAGTCATCTAAACAATGGAAACCCTCCCTGTATTAGCCATAATAGTGACTTGTGATATTTACTTTTTTCATTAATATTTTCCACTTGGCCTGCACTGTATCTTCAACTTATTAAAGGTTTTGATTTGTGATTAGTGATTTTATGTGTTAATTACTAGGGACAACATCATGGACTGTGACCTGTTGTTGTCCAACATATTTGTATTTTATGAGTTTAATTGTTGGTGGACTTTAATTTTTAACCAAAATAGATTCGCAAAAGAAAATAAAAAGAAGAAATAAGATGTGAGAAAGCTGCTTCCAAAGATTCTTCATCAACATTAACAACTTCAGATTTACAAAGTGTTATAACACATGATTCTTACAGCACAGAAGATCAAACAGAGGAGTCTTATGAGCCTTTTTCTTAAAGGAAAAGGGAATTAAAACCTCCTGAAAATCAATTGTCAGGACTCAGAACCAAAGTCCACAAAAAGTATTTTTATATTGTATGTTACATGTGCTTTGGACTGAAATAAGGTGTTTGATCATGAAGCACTTAGATTTATGGTGTCGATAATAGAAGCACTTGGATATGATTAATATTTATTGTCTACTGCAGTACCATACATAAAAATAGACAGGTGGCAAGGGAAACTTTTACTGAAGAAGTAAAGCATATTTTTGTTTAGATGGTTCAGTTTTTGTTCATTGGGATGACAAGATACTTGCTGATATTTTTGGTTATGTTAAAATAGATCATTTACCAATGTTATTGTCCATAGACAGAAAATATTAATTACTTGGAGTGCCAAAGCTGGCTACAATTACATGTATAAACACAGGACATTCAGTGTACAATGTGTTAGACGAATTGGATTTGGTTGATAAAATTCAAGGAATGTGTTTTGATACAACCACAGTAAATACTGGCATGATAAATGAAAGTTTTATGATGCTCAAAAATAAAATTAAAGAGAACTAATGTGGCCAGCATGTCACTATATTGTGCTAAAAAAATTTCTAAGCAAAGTATTTCCATTTTGTTAAGGATCTTCCAACTCACCTAAGAACCCTTTATTCAGAAGATTCAAGGCTGCACAGTATTCCATGAACATTACCAGGCTTTTTTAAATTTCCCTGAGATTGAATATTTTAAAGATTCAGCAACCATCTCATTAACAGCTGCCTTAGACAACAAGTCACAATTAAGGGATGATTATTAGTCCTAGGCCATCCTTTTCAAAAATTTCATTGGCGAGCTCTTGACCGGTACATTTTGCATGCTGGATGGCAAGGCTCATCTATGCTTTTAAATAATATATTTTTAATGGGTATTACTTGGGGATCTTTTATATTTCATAAACTGATTGAAGTGGTACCAGCTACAAATGCCCCTGTGGCTGACCTCCTACTTTGGGAAAATATGGGAAAGTATAAAATTGACCTAAAAAGAATTGAAACAGCAAAAAAGGCTCTGAAACCCCACATATGGTGCCTATATGATGAAGTTACAGGTCTCATTTTGTTATCTAAAACAGTTTCTGCTGAGAAAAAAGTTAAAATTGTTGATCAGCTGACTTGTGATCTATCAGACCATATGGAAAGATTAAACTCTGCACTGCTGAGTGAGTCTTGGCTGATTTTTCATTGAAAAGAACATCAAACTATTTAGAAAACTGATATAAATATTTTTTTTTTAACATTACACCCCCCAAAAATTGGAGAAAAACCCAGATTACATTGAAGGTTAAAGTTAAAATTATCGATCAGCTGACTTGTGATCTATCAGACCATATGGTAAGATTAAACTCTGCACTATTTAGAAAACTGTATATAAAATAAAGTTTTTGAAATTATCCCTCCAAAATGGGAGGAAAATCCAGATTATATCTAAGGTAAAAAAGGATAAAACATCTTAGAGTAGTGAAATCATTGCTGAGAGAGCAGCAAAATGTTCAATGAATGCAACAAGCTAATTACAAATGATGACGAAGAGAAACAACTGTTGCTGCAAGTGGTAGAAGCAAATAGAAAAGCTGCCCCAACAAAAATTTCCTGCAAAATCTATTAGATAAGTTGATTGTGTTAACATGATAGTTATGGTAGAACGCTGTTTAACTTACTTGTTAAATAAAAAAGTTAATCTCTTTAGAGACATCATTGAAAAAATTATGATGTCTAGGAATTACATTTATAAGCCTGTCAATATAAAATAAAGTTACCTTTTTTTTTAATTTAAAAAGTGTGTCCTGTTTACCAAGTTGCTTACTTTCTTTTCATTGATAATTAATTAACATAACAAAGAAAAGATTTGAGAGCAATAATAAAATAATCACTTATCAATAAAAATAGGAAATATTTTATTGTTCAAGCATAAACTGGATAGCTTTTAAGTTAATATTTTAAATTAAAGTTTCAATGGTAATAGGCTATGATTATTTGGAAATAAAGATGTGCAAGCAGTATCATCATCTTGTTAATTTAGCCTAACTCTCTTATTTAATATATATCTTAAGTTCATGACCTAACCATAAATGGAATATTCAATATAAATATTGCAGTTGAGTATAAAATTTGATGATTGACAGATGTTAGAAATGAAAGATTAAATATGAAATCATTTCTCATTTTCTCCTGAAATGACATATACATTATTATTGGCAACACACTTTTATTAATAAAATTATGTATATCATGATATGATTATTAATTGGCTTGGAATTGAAGGTGTAAGATATTTTGGGCATTTTTAAATCACAGATAAGGATATATTTCTACATCTTTAAATCATCTTGAATCAACCTGGCTGGAAGTTTAAGGACTAAGGGATAAATTAGTTTATGATGGTATTATTGGGTGGTTATGTGGGGAAAAACCCAGTTTGCCCTGTACATATTAAAACAAATTCAGATTTTTTTTTTTTTTTTAATTTACAAAATAACCGCTAAATGACTTTATGGTAAAAAAAAAAAAAACACTTCCACTCACAAACACAGACACACACACACAAAAAAAAAAATAACCACATTTCTATTATACATATAAAAGATAAATATTAATCTTGTATATTATCTTTTATATAATGAATTCAAAGACACTGAACCTATGATGAGTGGTAATTATTTGAAGGCAAATAAAGAATGATAAAATATGTAAAAATAACTAATGATAAAAACAATTAATGATATTCTGTTTTATTAAAAAAATGACAAAGTTGTCAAATTGTTTTTATTATATTGTATTCCAGATGGAAGATAAGCTAGAAACATGATTTATATTTAGTTTAAAAAAAAAGATTCCATTGAACTATTTGAAAATTAGTTCTGTGAAAAATTGGTTAATTTAATAAATTATGCAAATTGTTATTATTATTAAAAACAAATGATTTTCTAAGTAATTTATTAAAGAATAAACATATTTTATCCATTGAAGCAAAATAGAAAATGCATAATAATGAAGATATAACATTGGATTTAATAAATTAACATTATGTGGAAGGTGTGTATGTGAATAAAAACATCAAGACAATTTTTTTTTTTTAAAAAAAATAAGGACATCTGTTTTTATTTACAATATGCATAATTTTACATGCTTGCATTAACTACAAGCTTGATTAATTCTTTCTTCTATAATTTATTCATGAATTTTAACTCCTAATTATAATCTATTTGTTGTTCTTTGGCCATAACTATATGGATTTCTCACAGAAAAGATTTAATGAGTCAAGCCAAATTCAAAAATATATATTTATAGCCAGTGGTCCTTGTAAAAACCACATCAGTACTGTGTCCTCGGGGATCAAACACCTCCCCATAGTATACGTCAAGGGTTTCCCTGACTATGTTTGTTACCTCATGACCACCACTCCTTGACTATCAAGACTTTTATATTTAAGTTTGCAGTGAAAATCATTGAGAAGAATATGAAATTTAGTTCAAAATCTTAAACACTTTTCATTCTAAAAGAATTGATTGAAAAGATAAAAAGAACTTGGTATGCAAAATATTTGAAATGTTAAAAAGATAAAAAATTGGAATAAAAATGTTGAAAACATTAAAATAAAACTGATTATGAAAAATTAAAAGAACATGAGTTTTGTAGAACTGGAAACATTCAATGAAGGTCGTAGGTGTGTGATAAATAAACTTTCAGCAATAAGCCTTTTTTAAAATGGTGGATTTGAGCAAAGACTGAAAAGTTATAAGGCGTGATGACATGTGATGTATGAATTATGTGATTAATAATTATGGAATGGGGGTCATGTGACAGGTGTTCACACATGCACACAGACAACTGTCTGTGGCTGATGCCTAAATATGTTGTCTGGGCATGCGCATCGAAAAAAGTAGATGATAGAGGAAGGATCAATAATGGATGCATTATGGAATTTTTCGATTTTTTTTTTTGAAGACATTTTTGAAAGTGGAGAGGGGAGGGCATACGATTTGGAGGTTTTGAATGTTAAAGGAAATGAAGGGAAATGAGAATTAATGAATGTTTTGGAAATTAGTTAGATGATGTTAAAATGTTGGATATTATCAATTGAGATGTATTTTGCATTTTTATGTGCATTATCATTTTTGTTAATTATGAATTTTTGATGGGATGAGTGAATATTATGTTGTAGGTATATGTGGTGAATGTTATTAATGTAGATTAAATATATAATATTAAGATTGTTAGAAATATTTTGGTAATTTATATATTTTTTTTTTTGGGGGGGGTGGATTGGGAAGTGAAGGAGGAGCCATTAGTGCTAATTTAGTGAAAATAGGGCAGAAGAGGTGGGGATGTTAACATTGGAGTGTTCTATAGTGTGGGAAGAAGAAATTAAGATATTATTAGTGGGTAAGATGTTAGGGCGTTGGGAAGGGGGTACGTAGTAATCAAAATAAGAGGATTTGCAGGGAATGGGGTATGAGGGGGCTAGGTAATGATGAAGGATGTATTTAGTAGTCATGATAGTAATGGCTTTTTTAATGAATTGAATAGGGTAATCATTTTTAAGAAAGGATGATGCTATGAATTCAAGTTCTGTAGTAAGTAGCTGTTTATTAGTGCAAATATTCAGAGCTCTATTATTCTATTGGTTTAAAATGTTAAGTTTAATTTGATGGGAGAATTGGGAGAGGTAGTTTATTTTAATGGAGTTTTGAGTAGGTTTATGAAAGATAGTAATGTCAAGGATTTTGCTATGAATTCAAGTTCTGTAGTAAGTAGCTGTTGATTAGTGCAAATATTCAGAGCTCT
Source organism: Euperipatoides rowelli (assembly GCA_003024985.2). Taxonomy (NCBI): domain Eukaryota; kingdom Metazoa; phylum Onychophora; class Udeonychophora; order Euonychophora; family Peripatopsidae; genus Euperipatoides; species Euperipatoides rowelli. The sequence continues at coordinate 8,034 of PXIH01S0108735.1, forward strand.
ATTATTCTCTTGGTTTAAAATGTTAAGTTTAATTTGATGGGATAATTGGGAGCAGAGGCGTAGCATGACTGTTTGGTACCCAGGGCCCAGTTGATTTTTGACACCCTCTTTCAAAAATTTTTGCTAANCTTTTTTTTTTTAACAAGCTTTTTTTTTTTTTTAGTTGTCTAGACGTTTTGTTGACCGTCTGTCATCATATTTTAATAAGCTTTTTTTTTTTTTTTAGTTGTTTGTTTTGTTAACCATCTATTGTATACTAATTAACACATCAACGATGCACCTCCATATCACAACCAACTCTGCACCCTCAAACCCCACACAACTGTACACCCTTACCTACAACCATGCACCCTCACACACAAACTTGCACCCTCACACCCAAACATGCACCCTAACACCCCACCCTACCACCCCCACCCCACCCTACCCTACACCCCCACCCCACCTCACCTGATTGGGAGAGGTAGTTTATTTTAATGGAGTTTTGAGTAGGTTTATGAAAGATAGTAGTGGTGGATTAGAGTTAGGTCTAGAAAGATGATTTATTTTATTTTCTTCAATTTATAACCTAAATTGAATATTTTCATTTATACTATTAAATAATGTGAGAATTTGTTGAATGGCATCATGATAACGTGCTAATATGATGATGTCATCGACATAACACCCATAAAAGAGTATGAGGGTGGTGGGGCCAGATGTGAAATTTTTTGATTTAAGTATTTGGTTTTCTAATGTTGCTATATGAATATCAGAGAGTAGGCTACTTAAATCCGGACCAATGGCTAGACCGGACTTTTGGGTGCATGCACTTCTAACCTCCCATGCCTATTTAACAACCTGCCCTACACCCAAAAGCCATGGGTTCGGCTTTAAGTAGCCTACTCTCTGATATTCATATAGCAACAATAGAAAACCAAATACTTAAATCAAAAAATTTACATCCAGCCCCACCCCACTTATACTCTTTTATGGGCATTATGTCGATGACATCATCATATTAGCACATGATTATGATGCCATACAACATATTTTCACATCATTAATAGTTTAAACAAAGATTCACGATGACAGCACTAGTGTAGTTGGAGAAGAAGACAATTCTGGATTTAATTTAATCACTAAAACACACAAAAATAAAATAAAAAGAGACAACCTGGAACTAACAGTGACAGGAGATAAGGCACATAATTAAAATATTACAGAGGATAAAGAGTCTAAGGTAAGAATTGTGGAATCAAGTAACGTTGTGAACAAAAATATATTTAGTGTGTAAGAAATTCAAATTGACTGTAAAAATAATGAAAGTCAAATTAAAGAAATGGGGACAGAAATTGAGGAATTGACAGTAAAAACTAATTCATAATTCATAAAGTCAAAATGCATGTGTATTGATATTTTGAAAAAAAGAAATGGGAAATAAGAACATGAATTTATTAAAATTTGTTTCGCTGAACGTTAGAGCTTTAAATGTTAAAAAAAGAAGCCCCTTAATAGTGAAAACGTTAACACATAATGTTTTTTTTTTATGTTTTTACAGAAAACACGGTGCTCTAAATTGGATAATACCTAGTTTTGGAAACATTTAAAAATTAATTAATATTGTTTCTGAAAATTTAAACATTGCAAGGAGAAATGGGTGGCCATTTTAGACTAAAATCTGTTGCTCATGGTGTCAACGACATATTGTTTCTTGGTGAAAGAATAATGGTATTGAAAATCAAAATAGATGGATATAATATGGTTATGGTGAATGTACGCATTCCTTCAGTGGAAAGGGAGAAGTAAGACACTTGGAAAATTATTGAAAGCAATTATTCTAAAAGTGTCATCTTAACATCATCTTCAGGTTTTTATTTTATTGTTTATTTTATGACAATACATATTAACTTAATTTATTGTTCACATTGAAGTTTTTGTCATTAATTTAAAAAAATAATCATTTCATCGATGATCATATTGAATAGAAGTGAATTTTCTTATCTCTTGAAATCATTATGACTATTGAAACATTCATAGCAACACAATTGATTCATATGTTTGAATTTGACAGGTTTTAAATTTTAAATAAATGTTCTTTTAAATGTGTCAAATAATAAGCAATGTTCAGTGATCAGATCATGTAACCTCTATTGTTACAAAAGTTTGGTGTTTTTAAAAAGCTATTACCTATTTGATTAAGAAAAAATATTAAATGTTGATCGCTCCCTTCCTGTGCTGTCTTTTGTCTAATCTTCATGGGGCTTCAACAACATTAAAAAGATCATATATACTGTATATATGTGAAAGGTTACATAATTATTTGTAAGTTTTA
>PXIH01S0111513.1:0-10559 GCA_003024985.2 Euperipatoides rowelli
GTGGGCCAGAACTCTCATATTATATACTACTTAGGCCTACTGTTTATCTATTTTGTATAATAGCCTAATTAAGTTTGGCTCATATTTGAGCTTTCCTTGGATTTGCTGTTAGTAAAAAAAAAAAAAATCTAACTAAAATATGGGCTTTCTTAATTAGTGTTACACAATTGTATATACCATACTATTATGACTTCATTTAAAATATAACTAGCCCTATATTTTTTTTTTAAAAATTATTTTAATTTTTTTAAATTTTATTTTTAGATCTAAAAGATGAATGATTGGTCAGATAAGGAATTTTCTGAGCGCTTTATGACAAGATCTGAACAAACTCCCCTCCAGCTCCTGAATAATAACAAAATTGATTACCTTTCAAGCTTACCTTCCACCAGCAATAATCAGCAAAAAATATGTGAGAAATTTATAAGTTTCTGCAATGAGGACAATATTGACCAGTCTGTATCATTTATTAACCAGGTGAGTTCATAGAATAAACAACTTAAGCTAATTATGTTCCATTAAAATTTAGGACTGACACTGTATATTCTGAAATACTTCAAGGCTGCAGAGAAACATTTTTATAGCTAATAGGGTCACCCACTTTGTGCTATCATTTCAGAGGTTTGCCGTGGCCCGTGTAGTTTGACCATAAATAAATCAGCGTGAATGTGTGACAATTTTCAGCTTTGTGAATGGGGGTGGGGGAGGATGAGGGGGGTGGGGTGGCTATAAGTAGAGATGTTTAAACTAAATTTTTCAAAGCTCTCGCCACAAGTTATTTTTAAAAACAAAACTCATGTACTGTATATCTGATTTGATGTCTCAGCTTTTTTTTTGTGGGATAATGGATAAAATATAGAGATCATGAAAATAGAGTGGGGAGGATAAGAGAAGTCATATGCAATGAAAAGAAGTGGGAAGGGAAATTCAAGATATAAGAAGTCAACTTAAATGGATTTTGGCAAATCTATTTTGGTGGACCCTGATATGGGGAACCATTTACAGGCAACAGGATCACTTGAATTTGGTTACTCAGTTATAAACAAAAATACTTGCCATCCGCTCAATGTTCCTCTATCACCATAGGTGGGTGGTATTACCACAGTTTATTCCATTTTTACACAGTTTAATCCTTTAAATTGACTTTAAACTATATGGTGTTAGGATATAGTTTAAGTTTATAGAATTTTTATATTTATCTTGAATTCATCAATAACGAATTAAATCTTTCTAATTAACTGTATAATAAATAAGACTAAACTATTCTTTAGTACTACTTACTGTATTTGCAATTTATCCAAATCAATCATTGCATAAAAAGCAAAATGTAAATTATGTAATAAATAAAATGAAATTAAAGGTCAAATGTAACAGATTTTTAACATTTTTATTATTATTGATTTTCAAAGATTTTTACTAAAAAAATATCCACTAGAAAAAAAAAAAAAAAGTTATTTACAATTCAATTTTAAAAATAACTGACTTTAGCTTATCCCCCTTAAAACAACATTGTCCCCTGTATACACCAAGGGAGATATTTTGTGCCAAGATAGACTAGAAATGAATACAGCTTGCTCTACTTAACTATAGAATATTTGCTATCTTTGTCAGATTAAAGCTGGAAATCCTATGGACTAAGTGTTTAATTATTTGTAAAAAATTCTAATCAAATTCAATCTTTGTGCAATTATGGTCCAATTTGTTTTTTTAAAAAATCAAAATGACCTTTAATACAGATTGAAAATACNTCTATTTACATGTTAAATCATTACAAAGAAAACAGCTGTAGAGGCTATTTCATCATCAAATTAATCTCAAACCAAAAAAAAAATGTGAAAGCTCCAATTTGTAATCTTAGATGGAGGATAGCAATATTCTTAATTTTATCTTTCAATAACTTTGAATTTTAAATTATTTTTTTCCAGTGGAATCAATAATAAAAAATAATTAAAAAAAATCCGGTACATTTGACTTTGTCAAATGCTAAGACTGAAATGTTAATTTTTAGGCAAAAATCTAAAATCAGTACCATTAAAATTAAAGGGGTAGAGCAGTAAGGCAATGTTTTTAGTGCAGAACTGGTGATAACTAAATAAAACTGAGATAAATATATGTTTTGATTAAACACTATTTTAAGATTTGCAAGATCACGGTTCAAAAATTGCCACTAGCTATATTAAATTTGTAATTAAATCATAATTTGAAAATAGATAAGTTTCCAATATTGTCAGGTTTCTCTTTTCCTAAAAATCACATTAGGTTAATTGAATTGACGGTAACCAAATCTACACTGTTAATTCACTACAATGTACCCATGAAAAATGGCTAAATTGTAGTGACTCGGTTAAACATTATGTTAAAAAAAGTGGTATGAAAATAAAAACATAACTTCAAAACTTTGTTAACAAAGGATTACTTGTAATTAATTCTTTAATTATCAAAAATTGGTCAAATCCAATATTTCAATACCAGTACTCAATTATATTTATTGAAAATTAGGCTAACTTTTACTAGTTCACACATATTTTTGAAAAATAACTAATCAATAATTATAGGGTAGGCTGATTACAAAGTACTTAATCAATATTAAATGGTGAAAATGCCTGTTATATTTTTTGTAATATAGAGTTTTTGTTTTTCTCTTACAGGAGTTGGCTTTATTTGGTTTTCCATCAATGAATAATTCTTCTGGATGTTTTGATGTTGTCTGCCTTATTAATTGTTTATACGAGCTACTACAAATGCATTTGAAAGAACTGAAGATTCAGCAACAGTTAGAAAACAAGTTAGTGTTGGATGTACACTAATTTTCAAATGTTTAATTTTATTACTAGGCTATTGTACTATGCAATTGTTACTATTGTTAAATAATTCTTAAGAAATTATTGCATATTTGAATTTGGTTTTGAATACGAAACTAACNATGTAAATAGCCACATACTTTAGTATTTTTATTAACATTAAACTTGCAGTACAATGCATTCTGTGAACATGTGCGTCAGCCATATTGTTTTTGTGTGTGATAAGTTTTGTAGCTGATGGAATGTGTTCAGCTTGTTTAACTTGACGACGAATAAAGTTAATTGTTTGATCTTATATAGTGTACAGTATTTGTGTCTACGTATTGGTATACTTGCTGAGTAATTTCTGAATTGGATGAACCACTTTGTGAGCTGAAATTAAATTGATTATACTTGGAAAGATTTGTGTGAATCTCAAGAGTTAGAAATTATTACTTTTTTTAATTTTTGGTTTCCTGATTTAAATTTTGTAAAAAAAAAAAAAACACCAACAAAATTTTAGATTTTTGCAAAAGATTTTATTAATTTATTTTTGGCTATATAGACTAGTAATAAATAATTTCTTATGATGATAATTCTTATTGACTGAGCATAATGAGCCTATCTTAGAAGACTTTAGTGACATGCAGAATGTTTTCTGAATGACAACTTTAGCAAAAAAAAAAAAAAATCAACAAAATTTAGTAAATTATTCTGCTTGTGAGATGAAAAAAAAGTATTTAAATGGCTTAATTATTCCAATTTTTGCCCAAAATTTACGCAAACTAATCTTAAATTTGAACTTAACATGAGAAAGAATATATAAAATTAATAATACCGGTATTTATCAAATTTTTGTAATACAGGTAGTCAGATGGAAATAAAAAAATCTTAAGAAACCAATAGGAACTATGAAGAATTAGTTCAGTGAAATAGCTCCATCTATGGACTATAATGAGAAACAATATTTTGAATAACTAACCTAGGATTATTAAATGTTTGTTTATTTGAACATACACAGTCTTTTTAGGAAATAACGATGTAAGTAAAACTTAGAGGTGAAAGATATGAAAGAGGTATTTCTAGCGTGTTATTGCATTCTCTGGCCAAAAGTGAGAATTAAAAATGAATACTGATAATGTCTAATTAGAGAAAGAGATGATTGCATGAGTCTCATTGCACAAAAGCATATGGTTACAAAGTATTTATACAGTGCATACATGATTAAAAAAATCACAACCAGTTTTCTAAAACTGCGAAACTAAAATACACCAGCTATTCTATCTTAGTCTTTAAATTTAGAACTTCACTTTTAATTATAACAAAATTTTTATTTGAGGCAAGTATTTTTGAAGTAACAAATTCTTAAAGCTAAAGGGGGAGGCAAAGCTACAGTAGCACCCAAATTTAATACCGTACTTAATATTATAAGCTTGTTGCTTATATTACTTGCAGTGGAATTTAATCTCTAGTTATATTTGTGCTTATTTAATGGAAGCATTGCAAGTTACATGCCAGAGAGCTATTACAATCGTGTAAAAATATCGGTGTTTCCAGAAATTCTACTCAACATTAATAAAGTGGTTTCCATGAAGTATCTGATTAATATTTTAAATCGGTAGCACACGATTTACTTGCTGCCATGTATATACTTAAATTTTAATAGTTGTAGGTAACTGTTTATGTTATGACTCATTTAGGTTGGATTCTCTGATCAAATTCCCCAAATTTATTGGCTTCTGTACTTTTAAAAAAAAAATGAATTGGGTCATACCATAATGTCTCACTCAATCGTCCAATCTCTCAATCAAGGGGAATTTTATCCTGGATTCTATTTCATTGCAAAATGAAATGATTAATTCTTGGTGACTTTAGTATGGACCTGGAAGTTTCATTAAGCCCATAAAATTATATTTGATTGACTCACTACACTTTGCAGTGTATTCATCTGAATTTCTCTGGAGGTCCATTTAAGGGATACAATTTCGAGTGTGGGGTTATCAGTTCCTACTTTATGTGACCTGAGATTTTAACTATATTCACCACTACTAATAGATATTTTGCCAAGATTGATTATGTATAATTTTATATGGGTAACTGGCAGCGTTGGCAAAATACCGTTTTTTTTTTAAAAAAAAAACCCCAAAACCGGTTTTTTGGTTTAAACTGTTTTTTTTTTGGTTTAAATCAGTTGGTTTAAAAAAAAAACCCGGTTAAACCAAATAACCCGGTTTAAACCAAAAAAAAACATTTTTTTTGGTGGTTTAAACTAAATAAACCGGTTTAAACAAAAAAACTGTTTTTTTTTTTTTGGTTTTATTTAAAAAAAAAAACGTTTTTTTTTTGCCAACCCTGGTAACTGGTGAACATAGCCTTTGGAAATGGTAGTCAATTAATATCTAAAGAGTTTCGGAGTTAGTGATATTGATGAATTAAGTATTTCGGATTGGCTCACTTATCGACAATTAAAAAATCTCTAGGGCAACAAGTTACTCCTTTTTTCATACAAAACTATGCCACACATAGTGCTATTCCTGAAACTCCAGCATTTTTTTCTTTCAAAAGACAATACTTAGACTTTCTATGATCTTTTGTATAAGAGAAAATATCATTGGGAATAGAAAGGAAATGGGAAGCTGTGGTGCTTATTACTGGGCCAACTGGCTTAGTCGAGGATGTTTCCAACGTAAATAAATAAATGCATCGAAGTAACAGTGTTGAACTCAGTATGTTCCTCTCTATTATGAAGTTGAATTAGGAAGTGGAAAAACTTACCAGCCATTTTGAACAGTAATTGATTTCTATTTCTCTACTTCTCTTCATTGAAGTAGATCTAAGAGAAGCTAGTTAGTTTCTTCTTGGGAAAGGAAGGAGATGGAGGGTGTTGGTGGAGGGATGTGTTAGCTATTTTTATTAAGAACTAGGCTGTCTCTAAATATTGCATGCTCATGATTGTGCATATGCAGGGGTGAGCTGTAAAATTTTAACAATGGGCTCCCACATTAACCATACAATTTGATTTTTGGTGATAAAAATACCAAGCTCTAACAGCCGGATTCGAAGTATTTCGCGTCAGCAGGCGAGAGCTCTGCCACTACACCAAACAGTCCGCCTTTATTTATTTTTAATATGATGAAATATTAATAAAATACTACAAATATTTTATCAATTTGTTTGATAAAAACACATCGTTTATTAAAAAGAAATTAAAAGAATTTAAAAAATTATTTTAAATGTTATCTACTGTAAATACAGAATTTCAAATATCAAAGATTACTTCTAAGTACCATAAAAAAATATTCCAAAAACTGCAATCTAGTGGTGACATTTTCTTCTTTCTGCTATTTCCTGGCCTCCTATTTGGTTCAATAGCTGACCAATAACTTCTAAGAAATGATTTAACATAGAGATTAGGATTAAATTGCTCTGTAGGCTTCCTATGTAAATTAACAAAAATTTTAACAATGTGCTCCCAAATTTCAGGTAAATTTAATAATGTGTTCTCAAGAGCCCTCTATACCTCACCACTGTGGCATATGTATTTAGATGATAAATAGTTTGAGTCTCTCAGCACATAAACTAGTAGCGCTTCATGTTATATTTTGAATTTACTGTATATTTTTATTAAATAGTTAAATGGTGTTTTTATATATTGATTGTATGCCTCAATTTGTCTTTTACATGTTAAAATACACATAATTTAAGTTTATTTTTTTGTTATTTTAAAGATTACAAATCAAAATGTTTTTTTTTTATTTGAAAGGTATTTGAGGACAAAGGCTGATTTAGAATATTTACACACAAATCATCAACAGCTCAAAGATGATTTGGAGCAGTGCCTGCGAGGGTTAGCATCAGTACAAGAGAGGGAACGTCAGTTACAAGTAATAAATAAAAATTTAGAGAGTGCCCTCAAACAACAAAAAGATGAGGTAAATTTATTTTTAAAATTTGGGGGAGAAAAAAAAAACTTGTTAAGCTATAAACAGTATAATAGCCCAGTCACTTTAAGTTTTAACCTTGCGAAAAATAGTGTGAAGCTAAAAATTGGCACATTTGTTCTATTTGATGTCCTGAACAACATATTAAAAGTCCCAAAATCTGCCTTGCATGCGTCCTGCAAATCCAGGCGATTGAACACCTGGAGTGTTGGGTAAGTGCAACTTATCACTGGGATGGCTAGTATGTGAATACACTGGGCTTACAGAGGCCAAATAGGGCTCAAATGAAAGAGAAATAAGTGGGTTTAAGATTTGACTATAGATTGTCTTAAGTGCACATCATCCGGTGCCACACAAAACGACCAAAAAAAACTACAAAAGTTAAACTTTTTTCCTAGTTCACTCTGGACACTTTATCACAGATATAAAGACATTTGATATAAATTTTTTTCAGTGCTTTTAGATTTTCATTGATATCTTTGTAGTACATATATGATCAATAGTCACCGAGTTACACACGCTTGAGTGTACCTCACATGTCGCAGTGGCAGTATCATACCACACCAATATAATTATGCTCCTACGGTAACATACTGTACATTGCAACCAGCTGGAATTGTGTATAATGTTTGTTGATTTCGGAAAGGATAGATAGTCAAAGGTGGAGTTAGTAGTGATGACTAAGTTTAGACAAAATCCTTCCCTCCCCCACACCAATATCATCCCACAAGAGCTTTTTTTCACTTTTGTATGTATATTGTTACACAGGTGTGTGTTTAATACATGGCCTGGATGGTTTGTTAAATTAAAAAAATATTTTTTCTGAAAGACTAAATTTTAATTGTCAAAAGTGTTAAATAACAAATAGTTACCAGTAATAACAATAAAAAAGGGAGAATGGTGATTGTGGTTGAGCGGTAGACTGGCTGATTAATCGTATGCTTCCTCAAGTTTCCTGCAAAACAATACAAAGGGTGATAAGGAAGTGTGGCTGCAGTGATATACAAATAGTTTATAATGAAAATTCTGAGGGGAAGAAATATATTCATACCTTCTTTTATTAGAGCTGAAATTCAATGTTGTCATCTTATCCTAAGTTCCTATCATTAACTAAGCTATTTTGACACATTTCACGGCATCATTCACATATTGGAACATTGGAGACCGAATCTCTGGCACTCGCAGCTGCTTCGTGTGTTGCAGCCTCTCTTGCAGTTGTGTGATTATGTTTACCATTTAAAAGTTTTCGTCCCCTTTGAAGCAGCCAGTTCGTTACCCAGCAAACTGGTGTGTTTGATGATAAATACGGAGTGAATGTTGATGTGCTGCAGTTGATGTTGGAGGGAGAGTTGCTAATTCAAACGAGATGTTTATTATTGTCTTGGCTATACCTCTGCTGTATATGTAGATCCTCAACTAATCTAGTGTTTGCAATCTCAGCCATTCTAATGCTCAATCAGGAACTTATCTTCTGCTTCTATTTTGTCATGGTCTATAAAGTTTGAATATATAGTTATTTATATTATTTAATAATAACAAAGGCACATACTGTTTTTTCCAACTAAAAGAATTACTCAATTTCATTCCAAATCCTAAAATGATGTCATTTTTCCTAAATTTCCTTTCAATTTTTTTTTTAAAAATGTTATTACTTTCTAGATTTAAGCTTTTCTCTGAAAAAAAAAAAAAATGATCGCACAATTTAAATACAGTATTAATTTCTCTTTCAAGATAAAGAATTTCCAAGATTTTTTTTTTTTTAAATAGTATTTTGGTTACAGTTATTTATCGTATAAAAAAAATGTGATTCTCATAAATCATTAAATGAGTCATAACATTTAAATTTACTGGTACACAATATTATACTGTAAATGTATTAAGTCATTGACAATTAATAATATCCACAATAAAAACAAAAAATTGATGCTTATAATTTTATTTAGGTGAAAAAGCTAACCTGTATTATGGAACAGAAGCACAGTCAGTATGTTCATGAACAGCGTAAAACTGAACGGGAAATTGATAAATTGAAAGAACGATTGCATCAACTACTTAATGACAAGACACGAGAAAAGCGACTTGGTAAATATCCTTTATATTTTATATTAAGATACTGTATTATACACTTTTAAATAAAAAAATCTTAACTTCAAACATCCATTTTAGCTTAAAAATCTGAATTTATGTTTAAATATCCGTATGTACTATATTAAATATTTAAAGTAATTTTCAATTAGGTCTTGAATGTATAATACAATTATACTTTATTGTTTAGGAATGGAAATAATTAATACTCTTCCTCGATCTGATGGGAAGCGAAGTACTTGGAAGACAGATAACGCAGCTCAGAAGTAATTTTTTTTATTTAATGTTTTATTAAAAAAAAAAAAATGTTATTAGCTTTTCAAATTTAATTGTCTAGCTCTCTCCTTATCCCACCAAGCAGTATCATATTTATGACATTAGAAATTGAAAAATATACTTACCAAAATATAATTTGTTTTAGATAATTTTATATTTAAATTAAAATTGGATACTCATTATTTTTTTTAAAAAAAAATAAATTTATTTTACATCAATATAAATACAAAAAAAATATATTTCTCAATTACCAATACAAATGAAAAATCAAAGTAATATTTTTTTTTTTTTACAATTGAAAATAATTCACAAATTTCAGGCAAGTACAAAGTTATCCACATGCCTTATGCTATACACACCTATCAAACGTCTAAGCAAAGCTCTCGGCTATGGCCAAAGGCCTGATTACTCATTCTTAAAGAATTCTAAGAAATTTAACTTTGTATAATTTCTATGTTGACATTACTAGGTGTATTTAGGGATAAATTGATATTTTTCTATTTTCTAGGCAGTTAAAAATTTATCTTCCAATTCTGTTAAGATTATTATATTTTACTGTTCTGTAAAAAGTTAAAGTTTGTATTACTTATATTCTAACTTTTACTTTTACTATACTATTCTAATTAGATGCTTAAATTGGTAAAAAAAAAAAAAAAATTAAAAGTGGAATTAATAATTTAATTAGCTCTGTGCTTGTACAATTTTTTTTAAAAGTTGAATTGGATTCATCTAGCTTATGTAAATTACCTGTGGGCTTAAGCCTAGTTCAAGCAAAAAAAAAAAATAATAAAAATAAGGTTATGACATCTTGTTGTGTGGCAAGTGTGATTTAATCTAGTTATTTGATGAACTGTATATACAGTATAAGTGATTTTAATAGTATTAGAAGAAATAATTTAAAATTAATAGAAATGATAAAATACACTAATCTTTCATATACAGTATGTTCATTCAGCATAATTCCTGCTTTATTATTATATAAAATGATGTTGATGTATTGTATATACAGTATATAATTACTAATCATAATAGTTACTCATTAAATTTAACGTGTATTAATTGAGATGAATATAATCAGCTGGTACTAGTCTAAAGTGTTATTGTAAATATCTATTAGTTTTGGCTGTAAACTAACTCAATTTCTATAGTCATGACAGTTAAACTTTTACCCATAATTCTTTGTAATATATAGCACCTAAGGAAGCCTTTAATAATGGTGGTTTGTATATTGTGTGATTAGTGAATGTAAATCTTGACAATCCTTGCAAATTGGATTAAATATACAGTTAGTTTAAATCAGTGTTGTGTAATGAGGACATTGTTCTATCCCTAATAAGGAATACAACTGTGTCTCATCACAAGCTACACACAGCAGAAGCCACCAGTCAGCATAGCTACATAAGCTAATAAGGTGCTGAGGAGTTCGCTCCTCAGCTAATGTACAATACAACAATATTATCATTATTAGTTACTAGCC
>PXIH01S0111710.1:0-12209 GCA_003024985.2 Euperipatoides rowelli
GGGGGGAGAAAATGACCCAATAGTGTTTAGCTTACTTCCTAACATACCACAAACTTGAAATTTGGCATGTAGGTAAGTTCCATAGTATTGGCAATGCAAATATATTTTAGATTGTTTTGGGTTTGCAGGGGGGGGGGCAAATGACCCAGTAGTGTTTAGCATATTTCCTAACATAGCACAAACTGGAAATTTGGCATGAGATTAAGTGAGATGAGGTGGGATTAAGGGACAGGGTTGATTAATGGAGTGAGATTGGGACGCAAAACAGTGGGGGATTAGGTGAGGGGAGGGAATTTTGGGATTAAGAGAAATAGGGGGATTTAAGTGAGATAAGGTGGGATTAACAGATGAGAAATGGGGGAATTAAGTGAGATTAGGTGGTATTAAGGGACAGTTGAAATAACTAAGGGAGATTGGGATTAAAGGAGAGTGAGATTAAGGAGGAGAGTAGCATTAAGGCATAATGCAGGGAGAGAAGTTCTAAAATGGCCGGGCAACNCGTTCTAGGGCTATGACTCTTGAATTATCTCCTGTGTCTTCTTTTCTCTTGTCTTTCCATCTTTGTTTATTATTAAATATAGTGTACATATATAATTATTATATTTTATACTGGAGATGACTGTAAATTTTCCTAAGCTTTAGATTCTATTATTAAAATCCACATAATGTATAACCTGAAAGTGCTCCAGAGCAGACATGCTAACACACTTCCTTTCTGATACCTTTTGGAAATTAGAAACCATTTTTAATTCCGATACAAAATGCTCTTTTAAATTTCTATGAAGTAAGAATGGTAAACTTTGTAACAAATAATATTGAAATCAAATCTCCAGCAACACCAAGGTTGTAATTCATGAAATGAAATAAACCAGTCTATCAACAGTTTGACATCTTTCCAATTCTTTGACCTATGACCTTATGATGTTTAGAATTGAAAATAAGTTCAACAATGATTGGCAGACAGTTCAGTAACTAAAGATTACAATACTTATTCAGTGTATACAGCTTAAAATAAATGATTCAATATAATATTTTAAAAAAATATATAAAGTTGGTTAAAATATAATTAATTTGTTTCAAATATAGTAATGTATCAGTTATGAAATGCTCTTTATGGAAGCTAAAATATTTTGTAAACAAAAATTCCAAATGTAGTCTCTGTATAAATTTATTTTATAAAATGAAACATTCCAAACCTAAGTATTGTTTTTTTATGAATGTCAAAATTGGCAGATTTTTTAAATAATACTATTAAAACATCAAACACAAATGTGTGTAGGATTTAAAATTGAAAAGATCTTATTTATAAAAGACAGGAATTTTACTGTAGTAGAACTTGGAGGCATGGTGACCTCTTTTCCTGGAGTTGATTTAAGAACAGCCTTTTAATAATAGGGCTTAAAATTCTGGAAGGGCTTTTACCCTCGCCCCAACCTCAATCAATGTTTTACTATTTAATAGGCAAAATGCATCATTTTTAAGATTGTCAAACGTTGCACTCTAATGATTTGTTACCATAGAAAATATCCTATACTTTACACTACCATACACTAAACTGAAGGAAATCATAATTCCACATCGTATCGGTCAGTAATACTGCTGGCCCCACGGGGGTAACCAACTCCTGGTTTAACAGGCTATGAGATGTTGATGATATAAAGCAAATAATTTTCATTCATGTGAATGTATAGTATACATCCACATGAATGAAAATTATTTGCTTTATAACATCAACATCTCAAACCACAGAAGATTGAATATTATGGAACTCACAACATTTGAGTATGTTTGATTTACTAATCTTTCTTCATCATTCAAAAATAGAGTTCACAACTTCTATGCAATTTTACATTCAATGAATAGTTTAGAAGTTATCAAACTCACTTTTTACTCAAATCAAAAGCATGGGCTTCCATTATGGTCAATCTATAATGAATGATATGTTACGGATGTCTTTACATGATTTTTTTCATAAGAAATTATCCATTTTCAGGTAAAAAGATCTTTATCTCTTCAACCTCTTTGTTTTGCACAACACAAAGTTCCAGTAATTTTTTAAGAAATTGCTAATGTATCATAATTATTTTGCAGATGCAAATAGAAATGACCAAATGCTGGCAATAGAAGATTGGTTTAGAAGTTGCTGTCACATGTTTAAGAGATCAGACAAATGAGGTGGTCAGGGATACGTTGCAATGGAAATTCAGGAAACTGGTTTCAAAACAAGGAAAAAAACAGAAACGGGAAGGAAGGGGGGGGGGGACAAATTCATGCGCACATGATCTGTAAGGATGAGAAGTACACAGGACGGTCACCCATATGCATCGAGACAATAGAGACTATCAGGCATCTTTCCTAACAGATTATTAGGACTACCTTGAACCCTTGGAAAATTTGTTTTGCTATCTAAGGAGATCATGTTGAAATATTCTGCATTGGTGTTACTGTTGAGTTGATGTTTATATAAGTTTATTTAATTTATGTTGAATCAGGAGGTTATCAAGAAAATGTACTGGGACTTTATAATCACCTGTATTATCCATCATTATCCAATGAATATTCAAATCGGTATAAGCATTGTAGTCAGGAAATGTCAGATGTGTTTATTGCAAAGTCTTTTGCTTCTTGTTACACCTTCACAAGAAGTGGAACTGTTGTAGGAAAAATGAATTCTAAATGTTATTTATTTTTTTAGGGAAAAAATTGGAAAAGTTCTATTCATTGATGACAATAGACGAGTGTTCTTCATTTTATAATGTATTGCAATATTGTAGAAATATAGAATATCATAGCTTAAGTAATATCCTGGTAAAGAACAAAAACATGTTGTTTAAAGTGATATAATTGCAAATTTTAACCCAAATTTTATAAATCTATACTAGGTGTTTTCAATTCTTTGCATCTTGTAGTTCCTAATTAAGAAAAGGTCTAGTTTTACAAACCCTCATCTAATAAAGTCGCTGTTATAGTTCATCATCATCTGCAGTTACTACTAAACATTTCACCTCAAGGCTTATGCAGGATGCAGATAAAAAAAAATCATCTTCCCTTAATCTCAAAAGCAATCATTTGACAGCTTAAGAAAGATAAAAAGTATAGATATTTATTTAAATGTGAGTAAGTAGTTTAAAGAGATCAGTGAGATTTAAAGTTTGCTAAGCCTAAAAGAAAAAGAAAAGGCTCTTTTTTTTTTTTAGTTTCCCTTTGATTTTTGCATTTGCACCTCTTGATTATCAGAGGGTTGGAGCATAATAGGAGGAGTTAGGGTTCAGGGTAAGGTTAGGACTGTAGAAATAAATAAGGCTGTTATCCATTTCAATCATTAGTAATTACTAAATGCTGGGTGTTATCTATAGACACTTGTGGAAAATCAGGGGGAGGGGTGGACTAAAAAATAATAAAAAAAAACCTTATCAGGTTAAATGTTAACTAGTTATTTAAATATGACATTCATTCATTGTTCAATATTGTGAGGACTAGTAATATTGAACATAAAATTATTAATTTATCAAAAGTTTGGCAGACTACCAAAGATTTCATAATTTTTTATTGACTTAAGGTCTTTATAATATCACTTATATATCAAAATACTACAAATGTTAACCCCAGTTTAGAAATCAATACTGAATACTAGTATATAACTTAGGGTCCATCTCTGACACAATTATAATATTTTCACTTTAAAAAAAACATATAAATGATTGTCTAGTTAAAGCTCACACAAAATGGATTTTTTTTTAATGATTTAATTTCAAAGAAAATTAAAAAAAAAAAAAAAAATCCACTTAGTTCAACCCCCCCCCCCCCCCCCCCCCCCACCCAAACAAAAAAAAAAAAAAAAAAAAAAAAAAAAACCCCCTTTTTTTCCCCCCCCCCCCCCCCTTTCCCTTTAAAAAAAAATATTAAAAAATAAAATCAATGCATAGGTTGGATGCCATATGAACATATTTGTGGTTTAAGAATATTTGCTGATGGCTTAATTGGTTTCTCTTATCAAAAATTAATGATAAATTAACAGGCATTCATAAAAACATACATTTAACAAACAATATTTGATTGTTTAATATGTTGTCCCAATAAACAATGGAGGGATTATTTGTTTAACGGCAATAAAAATAAAATAAAAAGTTTTAAAACGGACATCTTCGTAATCGAGTTCATAATGGCACTCAATGGGATCTGAAAACATGTAGGCCTACATTTTTCATTTCTATTTATTTTACTCCTCAGGAGATATATTTTCGTTTACAAAATATTAAAAAAAAAAAAAATTTAAAAAAAAAAAAGATTCGGTAGCCTACAGGTAATTGTAATAGCACTTTAGAAAGTTGAATTTCTTTTCTCAGCTCAAAAATAATTAATGCATACAAGTAAATAAAGATTAGAGGATTAGTTTTTATCTGAATTGATTTTTTTTTCCAGAATATATCAAATATTATTTGTGGCAATCAAGTGAGTGCACATATAACGGCCTCTCTCCAAAAAAAAAAAAAAAAAAAATTTTTTTTATGGCATAGATATATCTAAAATTAGGCTAAAATTAAAATAAAATTTTAAAAGGTTTTAAAGTATGACGAAAACATAAAAACAGCAACGCACTTTTTAATTAAGTGGGATCAAAATTTATTATAACAATCCAACTTAGATTTGGAAAAAAAAAAAAATGTCAAGACAATATTTGCTTTTCGTTGTTTTATGTTTACATTTTGAAAATTACATAATTTAATGAATTTATTTTCAGATCATTGCATAATTCATTGTTCAATGCAGATTAATGTCAGAGTGGGTTTAAAATTTAATTTCCCAAATGTGAATTTTNACCTACACACACACACACATCGTACAGAATATAAAGATAATCGAACTGTATCTATAAATAATAAAGACTGTTTAAATAAGAATAAATGATTGATTATTAAAAGGAGCAAGATCTAATATAAAATACCTGGAATATTTAATATTCATAAGTTATATTATGAAAATAAGCAGCCAAACATATGTTAATCATAAATTGTATTTTATAAAATTATTGTTAATATTCATAAAGTACCACCAAATTAATAGACTTTTAATTTTAAATTATCAAAACCTTCAATTCTAATCATGAGATTGAAAAATGGGGAATAATGGAACGTATACAAGCTTCACTTTGTCATGTATTCAGCCTCAAACTAGACGAGCAAGTGAACAGATTGCTGTGCATGTAGTCTAACTTAGAACGCAATGTTCTACGAACATTACTAATCAAATTATTAGTAAAATTATTTCATAATGAAGTAACTCTAATATGAACTCTATAACTTAAAGATATTGAAGAATGCCAACGTTACATGATTCTAAAAAACATCTCTAACAAGTGGTTGTTCCCATTTTTAGCCCAACAGACAAGATCCCAATGCTATCAACCAATATTTCTGTCCTCACAAGATCCCAATGTCAATAGTCAACATTTCCAATTTCACTCTTATTATCATAATCAAACTATATTTGAGAATCATAGATACTTTATATACTGTATATTATTTAAACTAGTGTAAGGCTCCCTATAATATTTATATTATAATCCTATGTTGGGTCAACTTTCATTATAAAAAGCCTTGAAAGAGTAAATCAATTTTGTTCTGGTATTTTGTAAACAAAAACATTATATCTCATCTTCCTTAAAACCCTTTCCACTACAATGTTGATTCTCAGTAGCCATTTATAATTTAGCAGTTGTGCTCTTTAGTCAGTCTAATACCCACACTTTGTGTCTTATTTGCTATTTCAAACTGACAAACATTAAACTAAGGAAGGCCCTTATCATCATTTATCAATCTAAAAACAATCAATAAATATTTGCTAACAATTCTTTTTTAATTTGGATTGGTATAACCCACATTTTCAGAAAACATTGTGGAGTGGAAAGGGTTAAACACTAAATCATTTATATCGCATTCCAAGCAAGAAGCGAGTCCCAAATATCCTGTCAGAAAACCTTTTATTTGTAAAGATTACCAGACTACAGCATCCTGGACTGAGCTAGCTTAACATTACTAGACAATGTATACATACTAGATCAAATTATGCATTATATAAACCCCTCCCCCCACCCCTTTCCCCATAACCCAATCCTCTACACTCTAAGGATACTGGACGATTAATGAAAGTTAGTTTATTTATTCTTCTATAAAAAAACAAAAATATGCATGCACTTTAACAAATCTATTACAATATTATTGTAGACAAATTTTGCACATTTTTACAAGCTAAAATCTTTAAGTATAATATATTATACTTCTGAGGAAGGCATAGGCCAGAAACCATGGTCAAGGGGCAAAAGGTGAATTAATATCAGATAATGCTGTGTGCTGCCTCTGGTATTAATAATTTACACTATAGATTATACATATAGTGGTATTATATACAGTTATGCAACAACCTTGAAAATTGTTGCATGCTCTATTGATATCTACTGTATGTATAATTTTCACCTTCTCTTCTGTTAGCAGATAGGCATATTTGTTCACAACAAATTTGTTTCAGAAGAAAGATATGGCTGGATAATCATTTCACACCATATTGAAGAGTTTTGCAGATATTACATTAACTCTGCAAAGCCAAGTAGGTGCAATCAAGTATGATGCCTTACTTGGTCCCCCTTCTGAGGAAGGCATAAGCCAGAAACCATGGTCAAGGGGCAAAAGGTGAATTAATATCAGATAATGCTGTGTGCTGCCTCTGGTATTAATAATTTACACTATANATTATACATATAGTGGTATTATATACAGTTATGCAACAACCTTGAAAATTGTTGCATGCTCTATTGATATCTACTGTATGTATAATTTTCACCTTCTCTTCTGTTAGCAGATAGGCATATTTGTTCACAACAAATTTGTTTCAGAAGAAAGATATGGCTGGATAATCATTTCACAACTATAATATATTACCTGATATTTATTATATCAACATATTTTTTATTATACAAAATTTAAACTATTCACATTTGAGTCGAAGTTTTCCTCACAAGACTAATTGGCTGAGTCAGGAATAGCATGATCATAATAGGCAAATGTTTGTCCATGTTAAGAACTGGCTCAACCTCAGTTTGAATATTTGTTTATGTGATTACACCTGTTTTACTATGGAACTGTTTATTATTTTACTTAGATATTTTTTTACTTGTAGATTTTTATCAATAAAAATTACAATCATTTTCTCATTAAGATGTACTATATTAGAATGACTGGTAGAACAAGGGCAGTGGAGTTAGCTGGTTCATGTTCATAGAGTTAATGTCATGGTCCAGAAAATGGTATTAAAAAGTGAATAGAAAAAGAATTTCAGGTTTTATTAATTCTCCCCCCCCCCACACCCAATAAACTCACAGGAGAATTAAGTCACTCAATTTAATAAGCTATAAAGTATGAATTCTAAAAATTAAAAAAAAATCACAGAATGCCAGATGAGATCTCCCTCCTTACCCTCCTCTTGTTAACACAAAATTCCCAGCCGAAGTACTTCCCTGCACCATTACAGTTACATTTTATTGTTTGCCTCATCACAATTGCTTCATTTTTACTGAAATAAATTTTATATGACTGCCCCCATCCCCCCTCAAACATAAAAAAATTTAGGAAAGTTTAACAAACACTCCTTTCTCTTCACTTAAAGGATTACCGTACTTAAAGAATATAAGCTTTTGAAGTGAAATGCTAAAGTTACAATTTAACACTTTCAGTTTTGCATAAATACTGCATATTATTTTTCCCATCAAATGACCATTTCTAATTCATTCACTTGTACAGCTTACAGAGACTCTATATAACTGTAGTACAGCTCTTGTTCCTGAGTCCTCTAGTTGTCACAATTGAACTCATACTCCTGGTAGTAAAAAAAAAAAAAAACCCTTAAATTAAAATTAGATTATTATTCCACTTATAGCCCATATATTATTTAATATTTCCCTTTTCCTATATTTAAAACTCTTTTGAAGTCCTTGTAGATACCAAATTTAGAGTCTTTGGGTTATACAGTAGATTAATTCCAGTGTAACTCAAACTGAGATTTTTTTAGAAGGAATTTCACCTAAATTTAAAAAATATTTTCATACAGTTATAGCAGATTTTACTTTGTTTATATGTGTTTTACAGTATATAATTTGCCATTTTGGATGGATGTTGTAAATGAAAAATAAAATTGAGGGTGCTTTGGACCTACTAATAGTAATTATTTTTCACCTGTGATATTAAAAGTAAAAGTCAAGATGACATTGGTATGATGATTAAGGTAACACAAATTAGATATTTATTATAGGCAACTATAATTTTTAGTGGAATTACTTAATATTAAAACAAAACCCTTGCTTTAATAATTCATATTATTTAATTTCACTAAATCTTTATAGTAAAAATAAGATAAAATTCAGCCCACATTTTGTAAAATCTTAGAACTGAAAACAGGAAGAAAAACAGGTTTATTGTTTGATGATAGCTATAAAGACTTGACATAGAAATATTAATAGGGGTCAATGAAGCTACTACAATGAAAGAGTTCAACTGTGTTTGGTTGAAGTTAACATTTTTAACTTCAATAAGGAAATTCTAGTAACATTGTAAAATTTATAAGTGCATTATAGCATTTTTTTAAAGCCTGGTTTAAAACTTTCAGGAGAAGAATATGTTAAAGGTTTCTGAGCCAAATAATTGCCCAATTCTAAATTGGAAAGAGTAAGTTAAGTGTAACTTCTCCATCTGCAATATGACATGCATATCATCATCTCTAGACTACCTGTACAGATATACACAATGCATATTAGCAGACTGGACAGTTTTGGGAGGAATATTTAGTAATACCGTAATATTGTTATGTATTATTACAATATGGAAATGAATGGACAGATACTTTACAAGTATAACTTAACAAACATTTAATAAGTTGTAATTAACATGGCTCATCGAATACTCGTCATCTGAATAGAACTACATAACATAACAATGACAATATATACAGTAGCCTATATTGCTGTATGCTGTTGTATGCATGAAATATACACTATGCATTATTTACAGTGTATATCTAATATATTATATATGTATATTGAGATATACCACAAATATCATAAGAATTTTGCTATTAATTCAATATCTTTTAGAATTAGATGACCAAATATTGAAACCCTAATGTACCAAATGCACCCGGTGCCATCATTGTTAGTCTCAAAAATGATTCACATTAGTAAAATGTATGTTCAAAACAACTAGACCTAAAATATTGATTAAAAAAAAAACTAAAATTAAAATCAGGGAATTTAAAAGAAAGCAATCGTGTAAAAAAAAAAATGGAGTATAACGAAACCATCTTATATCTTAATTGGAATATGATCGTGTTCTGGAACCAGTAATAGCACCATCTAATGGGCTTATTTGAAACTAAAAAAAAAAATGTTTTTTTTTTTTCTCTCTCTTAGATCATTGTGATATAAAACAAAAAAGGTTGGATGCCCATGTAACCGGCTTAAATTAATGAGCTAAAAATAATTGGAGTGGAAAAGGTTAAACCCAATCTTCAATTGTAAATACAGTATCTGTAATTGGATCTAAAATTATTTTCAAATCACAGCTGTTAATAAATATTGTAGGCTAGTGTAATTTATGGATAATTATCATTCCCATCATCATTATCAATATTTTCTAACAAATTTGCTTTATTTTTAAATTTTGATAGCATATTAGAATAACAAACAGGATCAATATGCCCAATTTTCAAACACTTACTGCTATTTCTTGCCATGTTTGTATTTGCAATATTAATTCCAATATCATTCAAATGTTTTGAGCCAGTTCCATTGATAAAGACATGTCAGTGATGTCATAGGTGTCAGAAAATGTCAAATCCTTTTTCACAAATAGCCATCTCTGAATGGATTCATTTTTATGTCTGCATAAGGACCAATGAGATAAAGCTTCTTTCAGAAATGATGAAACATTGCTGGTTGCTGATAACTGCTTTCAATTTATCTATGTATACTGAAATCAATTCATTTTGAACTTGATTCCTTTTATGAAAATTAAAACACTCAGCTAACATAATTTGGGGGAGATTGAAGCAATTTTCCAAAGTTTTTGTTAGGCAATTTCAGCTGTAATAAATTTGATCCTATGTACAGTACAGCATATTCAAAAGCACATACAATATTTACTATGATGCTGTATTAAGAATATTATGAATATTTAATACACCAAAATTTAACAAAACAAACTATGTTTAACAATATTTAATCACCAGGCCATTCTAATCAAACTTTATAGATTCCTAATCCAGGATTTATAATGCAAAACAAATACCCAATACATAAATGGAATATTCAATATATCAGTTTATATAACAATCCAAAAAGCAAATGCTTAATTTGTAGATGGCGCTAATATCAACAAAAACGTGAAGAGTGAATGAAAAAAAAAATCATTTTTATTATCTCAACTTGTATTATAATAACAACACAAATGTCAGTTGTTGAATTCCACTAATAATATTCTGCCAGAAACAATGTGGGAAAATGTATTTATTCTAATAAATTAAAATTGTCATTTATGATAACATAGCTTTGAAATGAAAATTTGCAAATGTATTATGGACTTACTTAATTTTAAACCCAAACATTATAGAAACTTTATTAATTTGTGAAAGAAATACTCTATTATTATGATTTCTCAACTCAGCAATGCTCTAAATGATGCATTGAACTCTAATTAAAATATATTGAATTCAAAATAATTTCATTGGAATGGCTCAATCTAAACAAAATTCAATTTAACAATGAGGTCATAGATAAATTACAAAAAGGGAGGAAGAGTTTAGAATAAATGTGATGATTGGGGGAGGGGGATTCAAATGTAATGTCACATGATTTTATAAAAAAAAAACAATCTTCATATGCATTTGCAGTAAATTAAATATAGGCATAGGCCTACCCTTGTTTACGGACCTTGGTGAGTAAGGACATATTTACAGTACCCCTGTTCACGTACACGTGTTTCGCAAGAACGGAGACTTCAAATCATTATTTGAATAAAAAAAATATGTTAAAAATATTTGTTTTATTTATTTTAAAAAAAATATATTAAAAAAATTAAAATATATTTCATATAATAACAATTGTTTAATATATCTTTTTTTAGTTTTATTTAATGAATTAATAAATTCACTAATCATTGCATTAAGCTAATACATTTTGTTTGGTGGAAAAGGGGGGGGGGGATCAAAAATTTGTGATGTAATTTCATGAATGGGATATTAAATTGTGTGACAGGTTGTGATGAAGTGGGGAGGAGGGTACAAAACAAGAGACAATTATGTTACATAATTTATAGATGATCCCTATTTTAATACAATTTACCCCCTCCCCCCTCCAACTATAATATCCATAAAATGAGTTATTAAAAATAAAAAATATGAAAAGTCAAATATTGAATGGAGTAATAATTGAATTTTTTTGGTTGTAATAAATTTCTTTGTGTTAAATTTTGTGAATTTTTTTAGCATTATTTTAAAAAGAATTTGTAATATTGCTTTAGCTTACACTAAATCTGGATCTTAGTCAAATATAATGTGTGTCAGCATTAAAATGAGCCACATCCTCCCTTCTCAGTCAGTTTTAAACTATCACAGGATAAAAATACACCCCATCCCACACAAACTCTGCTGCCTAAGAGTCCTAGCAATAAATTTCTCTCTCTATCTGCCTTTGCTACAGTATATCTCTGCACTCTGTTCTTTATAACACAACCACATTATGCAAATTTTAAAGTATTAAAAATAAATTAGAACAACTTTGCAAGTTATTTCAACAGTTCAGGAAGGAGTATTAAAACAATTAGTTTGAGACATTTAATTTACAATTAATTAAACACATTTTCTTAAATTGTTGAGAGTTTAAAAATTTTTAATAAAATAGATAATGGGTTATTTTTAAATATTTGAAATCAAAGTTTATTGCATTGATAAACATAAGTAATTAGGTTTGTACAGCCTAACTATAGTTTATTATTGGCAATAAAAAAGACAAGGATTTTTATATATCACCCTCTTTTGCAATAAGGGGCTAACTAACAAAATACTATTTTTTCAGTAGAGGCAAAATAAGTTTTTTTTGTCTCTTTGAAAATTTGTAATAGGAAAACTTTCTGACACTTTGTATATATTTATAAACTTATTGACACTTT
>PXIH01S0113445.1:2307-14476 GCA_003024985.2 Euperipatoides rowelli
GGTCACTTTTCTTAGGTCTGGAAGTTGGCCTATATATTATATATAATTTTTTTTAAAGATGGAAATCCAAATGACCCTAGAACCTATTGTCATTATTCATTTTGCCAGCGTTGGTAAAATATTAGAAAAAATTGTTCTAAGCAGATAATAAACTACTGTATATGAATCCTAAATAATTTATTTGACTCTCATAGAAGTGGCTTTCATCAGAAATTTTCTTCTCCATTCCAGTTGAAATTGGCCAATGATGGGAGAGAAGCTATTGATGAGAGATTCATTACTAAGGTCCAATATGTATTTGATTTACTGTTGGTATTTGTCATCACATATTATCGGGTCAAAATTATTATTTAATTACATTTTAGTTTGGATTTTATTTTATCAGAGATGATGTTACGATGCCCCCTTGTATAGTTCACAATTTTTTTATTTGAGCCATAAAAAATATTTCATTACCACAGAACCTGGTCTACCATAAAAAATTAAATAAAATATACTGTATTTTATATATTACTACCAAAATAAAAGTAAATGAATATATTATTTGATTTACTTTGAATATTTATAAATAAATTTTTTCAAAAGACCTGTAAATTTCAATCACAACAATTATGAGTCACATATTGATGGCACATCATCTTGGCATTTTTTTCAAATTCAAAGCTTTTCTGCTATGTCTGCAGCTTCAATTTAAAAAGAAAGTCGAAAGGAATCAAATAATATACGATCAGTTTTAAAAGAGTGAAAAAAAAAATGTGTTTCAGAAGTGGAGTGCGCTGGTGTAAAATGCTGTCCTAGCCTTAGACTGGCAACTTACAGTACATCATATCACAAGTTTTCACTCTTGCGATATGCTTCAAACATACCGCACCATAAACTTAAATGCCCGGTGCTATTACCTTCTACATTAATATAATTTATTTGTTATTTCCAATCACCCTGTCAGTAACTTAAGTTATGGATAAAAAGTATTATAGGTTTGCCTTCTCAACATTGTATGTGTATAATCTATGCATTATTAATCTAATTTACCAAACATATCATCTGACCGACAGCCAAAATATAGTAAAGTAGCAATAAGCTAAGAGCCATTCTATTTTCATTTATTACTGTTGACTGCTTACTCATATACTGTAGATATAAACTTATTTGTCACTCTATCTTCTGTATTCTAAAGTTTGCTTAAAACAATTTTTATGTAGGTTTTATGACAAATTCTACAGCATTACCAGAACTTTTCACATACTTTTACACAATTCTAAGATTTTTTTTTTTTTTTCAACTGCCTGCTTGACAGCAGTCATTTTGAAGCCGGATGACCTACCTAATTTAAGAAACAATGAATCATCCATTCATAAATCTAGAAAAAAATGCAGTATATAAAACAAACTTACACTTCCTCCATTTCTATCTCATCTTCTTCTTGAGGAACTTGTAAATAAGGATTGTTACTCGCTGGGCGGAACTTATATCCAGTCAAAATGAAGAAAATAAGTGTTCCAAACTCTTTGAAGAGACTTTCTAACCAGATATACTGGAATGGCACTGTTATCTGATAAATATGGAGACACAAATTACTTAAGATTGTCACATCTACAAATTAGGAAACTTCAATAAATCAAATCTACAATAAATAAAATTATAGCTCAAAAATATTAAAGACAGAAAATTTGACATGCTATCAATTGGAACAATTTTATTTAGAATGAAGATTTTTTCCATTACTGCCAAAGTATCAAACTAACTTTACTAGCAACAACTTATTTCTTCATTTTTTTGAGGTACAGTAGCTATTCAGCCTTCCCAAATTATTTTCAAATGTAAAACAAAAAAAAAAAAAGTTTTAAAAAGCTAGCAAAATAAAAAAGTTTTAAGAGTTTAGTGTTTTATTTTTATTAATGTACCGGTACTGTGTTTAAGAGAAACATAATTTATATAATGATAATGGCTAATATTTTTACAGGTGTAGTGATATCTTATAATCCTTGATTTTTTAATAAATTATTTTCCCATAAATTTTAACGAATAATCTAGGAATTTGCTATTTACTTCTGAATATTATTCCTAATAAATATTAATGCAGTCTCTAGATAAGAGTATATAATAAAATTTAGCTTAAAACATTGTAACCTTTATTTTTTTTAAAAATATATTGGTGCTTCCCCCTAACTTTTGGGAGAAGTGACTACTTTATTTACAAATTATATACAATATTTACAAGTCGTTGTTCAATGATGCAGGGTAATCTGGTTCATTTGCAATGTTCCTTAATCTTCTTTATATTCCAACTTTTTACAGAAAATTCCTATTTTACTTCTGCATGGATGAAAATCACCCCAATATCTTGGTCTTTCAGAAAGAAAGACTTCCGAATATTGGGGTCGGACAGCACAAGCCTTGAACCCGGCTCATGCCAAAACCAAGGGATACAAAGTGGTGCAGCTTATCCCACTGCGCCCCACCCCTTGGCTATCTTATTTAAAATTGTTTTTACGTTTTCTTTTTCCATGACTTGTTCGTAAATTTTTAAGAAAATTTTCATGAAAAAAATTAGCCTTAGGGAAATCTATTTCCAATATGCTACTAGTTTAACTTAACTGAATCAGTCACCTCCTATATTTCTCTCTAATCAAAACCATTTTGATTTTTAAATGATTTAATATTGCCTCCATGAAATAAGCAATAAGGCAATACCTATTTGGCAGGGCGTGCAGCACCCGATTACTCAGTTTTAGATAGAAATTTGAAGAAAAAAGTAGATATATTTTAGGAATACATTTATACTGCACATACAGATATACCCCATTTTAAGTTGCTTCACTTTGTCACTTCACATAAGTAAATCCTTCCATCGTCCCAAACCTCGGTTTACATACAATACCCTGCATTTACGTACACAAAAACATTTTTTTTTTTGTTTAATAGCTTAAAAATGACTACAAAACATTGCTTCACTTTAAGTACATTTTCATTTTGTCATCCCTCTGGAACGACATGTGGTTACGATTCACATACAAAAAGTAAAAGTACAGTATATAATAGTTTTTTTTTTTTGTAATCTCTTAAGGCAGAGAATTTAATTTTTAGTCTCATTAAAAAAAAAAATATTTTTCAAATTACTTACATGAATGTAGGCTACTTTTTTTTGTACTTTAATAATTTCAAATTTGTATTTTATGTTTTAATAAAGTTTGTTTATATAAAAAAGAGCACATTAAACCGCCTTCTATAGATGTCTGTTCAGTTTGTGATGTCACCCAAAAGCAGCCCTTATTCCGAAACAACCAATGGTGTATGACTGCCCGTTTACTTGATTAAAATGACTAGTTATTTTTGTTTACAGCCCTAATCTTCATCTCAACATTTTAACTCAAACTAGGTAATAAATAACTAGGTGCCAACTCTAATGCGACGTAAATTAAATAAGTCAAATTAACTTTTTGTTTTACATAACTTCCGTCAGCACTGCCGTTAACTAGATCAGCAGTGAGATTCACTTTATACTAGTTTATACAAAAAAAAAAGCTTTCAATATTAAGGTTAAATAAATTATAACTTGGGATATGAATTATCAGAACATAAGAAAAAGAAAGGTAGAGTTGGAAAACAAGCAGTATTTTCTAGAATTTCTTTGAACATTTTTTTTAATAGATCGATTGTGCCTAATTTTTAAATATAAGCTAGTAGCCTTGCCCCAATAAAAAATTAAAATAAAAAATTAGATTAGGACCAAGGACGTTGTTGGAGTACAGCCTGTAGTGGTCCACTTAATTGTATTTAAATTAATGCGCATGTTATATGAACAACAAATGATCCAGTGAACATGATAAATTCACACAATAATACATATGAAAAGGAAAACAATTCCTGGATTTCAGAAGCAGCATTTATTCAGGTCACATGACTGAACTAACTAAATGCAGTGGCAGAGTCATAGCACAGAGTAGAAACATACAGTACATAGACACATACAGTATGTCACAGAAGAGATCTGAATTGTGGTACGGGTGATAATTTTAAAAAGCCTTGGTATTTATTAATATTTTAATAAACCAGGTGACATCAGGCTAACAAAATTTTAAGCACTACTATATTTTTTTAGCTATATTTAAGGAATTTTAGGATAGGTAGAAAAAATTAGGAATTGAACATTTCTAATTACGTGTTAAATCATTACAAAGAAAACAGCTTTATAGACAATTTCGTCATCAAATAATCTCAAACCCAAAAAAAATGTGAAATCTTCCATTTGTAATCTCAGACTGAGGATAGCAATAGTCTTAATTTTATAATTAAATAACTTTTTATAATGCATTTTTAATTATTTTTTTCCAGTGGAATTTTTTTTTTATTAATCATCTTTGAAAATCAATAATAAAAAAAAATAATAAAAATCCGTTACATTTGACCTTTAAATTGTAATCAGACTGAGGATAGCAATAGTCTTAATTTTATAATTAAATAACTTTTTATAATGCATTTTTAATTATTTTTTTCCAGTGGAATTTTTTTTTATAGTAATTATCTTTGAAAATCAATAATAAAAAAAAATAATAAAAATCCGTTACATTTGATCTTTAAGCTAAATAAATAATTTGTTATAACAGCATTTCAGTTTGAATTGAGAAATAGTATAGCATTTCTGTAGTGAGAAATTATATAAAAGCATGAGATTAGTTCCAACTTTTCAGTTTGGTTTGAGTTTTGGGCAGTTTGATCGAGTGCCGCTGATATCTTTAACACAGTGAATTGGATGAAGTTAAAACTAAGTAAAAACTAAGTAATTTAATGAAATTGAACACCATGGGTGCTGCTCAGTTTACAAGATCAAATTTGTCCAAAGAATTAGAAATTGGGCCTCTTCAGTTCTTCATAGCGCCCCAATTTATGGATAGTATACTTGCTGAAGTTAGAAATATAACAAATGCTTGATTTAATTTATAAATTGAATTAATTCCCAAGTGGAAGGGAAGAGCTGATTTTTCAATGTTTATTGTTTACTCTTGCAATACAGCCTTTCTATTTTTAATAGTAAATACCATGTAGTATAAGCGGATCAATAAAGTGTAAAAAGCGCATAAAACGATCGACTTCCTTTAAGTGTGTGAATTAATGCTAATATAATCATTTGTATTTATTTTGCATGTGTGTTGTGTTCTTGTTATTTAAGGGCTTGGTACTTATATTTCTTTGTCAAACTTTGTTGGAGTGGTGGTGGTGATCATTCTGAGATATAATGTACCTGTAGTGTTTCCTGCATAGTATTATAGCATAATGGAACACCATGCCCATTTTTTTCCCCCACCATGCCTTTATTTTTAGCACCATACCCATTTTATTAAAAATAATAAAAAACTATTTTTATTTTATTATTCAATGAATAAAATCAATTAGAAAATTATTTATTTCAAAATAGTAGTTTTACAACTTTTAAATCTAGTTTAATGACTATTTAAAAAATTAAGTTTAAAAAAAAAATCCTTTTTTTTTAATTGTCAATTTTATTTGACACTTAAAAAAATTGTGGTACAATGGGGAGAGTAAATGATATGCCCTAGACCAGATGAACTGCCCTTTTGGGAAAACCTTATGTGTGCCCTTTTTAAATCATGCAGGATACACTAACCTGTATGTCCACCCAATGCCTGTTTATTTTAACTGCAGCCATTTTCTTTTGTTGAGGCTTTGTGTTTAATTTTACCTCAATATTCTAGCGAGTTGCTATTCCTGTAGTAATTTCAGTCGAGTTCCAAAAATAATAAGCAGTTTAGATTTCCAAGTTCCTATTTTTTCCTTTTCTAAATTTATAGTAAAGCAATTTACTTTAATATCTTCTTTGACCTTTCTCAAAGTATCTTTTTAAATATCTTACTTCGTTTATTTTGTGTTTTTATTTTTTGTATCCTTTTTATTGTTTCATACCCTACCAGCTGATTATTAAACAAAAGATGCTACAGATAACATTTTCTGATTATGACCCTGATCACTTGATTCTATCTATCTAATAAACAAAAAGCACAAGACATTTTGTTATAGCATAAATAATAGAGTTCTGACTAGGTACAGTATGTTGCGTGCAGAAAGTTGGATGATCTGTTTGCTATTTTGCATTTTATTAATTAAAAAAAAAAAAAGACTAATGTTGTAATATAAAAATAAACAATCATGATTTATACACTGTACAATTCAACGTCTATCTCAAGGAAAAATTTTAATTTTTATAATAACAATGTTATTTTAAAACAATTTTCAAAAATATTTTATAAAGTATACATTTTATTTCATATTGATAAAATTTGATATACCAGCCTTAAAATTTTAGACTAAAGGTTTAAATATATGTCAATGTTTACTTTACTATTAAACTGTATGCACAATTTATATTTAATTTTTTTTTAAAAATGTTACTAAAAATTAATGAAAAATTAAATGATTTCTTTAGAATTTGCACTTAATAATTTTTCATGGTCATGGGTAATAAATCATCACAAATACTTCAAGTGATATTTGGAAAATATAAATTCTCAAGTGCAAAAAAAAAATCTTTGACCCCAATGTGAATTTTTTTAAAATTCAACAATGATAAGCTTTTATAAATAAATAAATAAAGTATTAAAAGTATGTAACCTGAGATTTGCTTGGCCTGTTTATAGGTACTTTTCCAATAAATTTACAATTACAATATTACATTTATTTAATTGGGTGCAAATCCAATAGTGGTTTATACGGCAAACATTACAAGTAAAAACAATGACTGACAAAATACTTAAATTTTTTTGATTTTTTTTTTCATTTCTGGAAAATTTTTAAATACTTACCCTTAATAAATACACTATGATTCTTGTGAAATATATATAACATACAATCTAAAATAAAAAAAAATTATGAAAATTTTTTTTTTTTTTTTTTTTAGAATTTTAAAGTGTCTTACAATTATTTCTTTGTTTAAAATAAAATCTAGTAATAACTAAGATATGAATTAGTGGTTATACCAGGGGTCTTCAACCTTTTAATACAACCGCCAACTTTCGTATGTTTTTTGATGGTAAAATTTCCTTACCGCCCCACCGAAGTAACTCAATTTAATGCAAGTGCAAAGTAAATTTTAGAGTTAAAAAAAAATGTGCAAATTTGTCTTGTTATTTATACTTTATGTCTGTTTATACATAGATAATTTAAATTTCATGAATTTCTGAATCTCCAATAACTATTTTCAATGTATGGAGGGAGAAGAAAAAAATTGTAATTTTTTTCTTTAGCTAAACTTTAACTAAAGAAAAAATTATAAACAAAAAAACCCCCACCACCCATTAAGAAAGGTGAACACCCACTAGTGGGTGGTAGGGACTAGGTTGAAGACCTTTATTGTAATAATTATGTGTATCTTTGTTTATGACTATAAATCGTTTTTTTTTTTTTTTCATTTTTAACAGGCAGAGTATTGTCCGTTTCTACATTAGACAGGTTCCGGCTCATACAGGTTTAAAATATATTTAATGCTGTTTTGCCAGGGCTAAATAAAATTTCTATTTAAATGGGATTCAGTTTTGAAAAGGTTATACTGTGTATAATTCCTTTCGATAAATAGAAATTAATTTTTAAAGTAGATAACAATTTAGTCCCAGTTCCTATAAATCATTAGATTGATCATAAATTATAATTATAAAATTCACTAAATCATTTAAAACTTATAGAAGATTTTTAGAAGATTTTCTAATGAAAATTGTTACCATAATATAAAAATGGCGAAACATCTCCAGCTTGCGCAGGCTAATGGCAGCCTTGCCATCCACTTGCGATGCTTCCTGAAGATGCCTAATGGACCATACCACTGGAAATAAAATGGCCCCGCAACATAACAGATCAACTAAAATGCAGATCTCATTCCAAGTAATGTACTGTGAATCTCCTGCCTCACTTTCTTCCATAATGATCAATGCAACATTGGCGAGGACCTAAGATATCAACAAGGAATTTCAATAAATGGCTAAATTTTAAATTACTGAAATAATAAACATTATACTTCAAAATTTAGCATCAACAATACCGGGCACCAAGTGACAAAATGTTACTTAATTTTGCAACATGGCTGCCAAGATACAAATAACAGTAGCCAAGTTGGCTACTACCTTGGCTTAATGTTTTTTTTTTTTTTGTGGTGGAAAGATAAATAATTATTTGTTCGATTCCCAAAAAAAAAAGTCTATAAGCTAATACGTTAAATTAGTATTATTTGTTATTTATTTTATTCCCTACTAAATGTTCTCGTCAGAATAACTGAATTTGTCATTCCTAAAATATCTGCTTATTTAGTTATTAATTAACCCATTTTTCTATATCTATGAACCTCTGATTTTATTTCACAACAAAAAGTTACTGAACAATCAATTTATCAAGCATGATTTATAAAAGATTATAATGTTCAAATTATTTAATTTATGAAATTTCCTAATCAAATGTTTCAAGTTTACATTCTGAAAATGAAGATAATCAAGTGATAGCTTATTATCATCATTTATGATTTTACACAAATGAACTGCCGAAAGTCTGAAACACAAATAGAGTTAAATAAGCTGGAGTCTACTTCCAGAATTCAAATAGTGAGTTTTATGTTCTCTTTGTCTAAAGATGTCGCTCATGACATGGAGTGAAGTCAGTGAACAAGATTTTAAAGTGGTTTATGTGTTTTTTTTAATAATTGATTTACGTTTAGTTTTACCTAAAAATATTTGTTTAATTCGTCAAATTGGAATATTTTATCTAAAACATATAAATATTCGCAAGTTTGTACTATGTTTATAAAAAATAAAACCCCACTGCTGACGTCAAATTGACATAGTTAAAGGATAAAATCTCGCTGGTTTTGGGCTAGAGGAAAATGCATATATGGGATCGAGACGCTAGTCATTACATCATTACGTTATTGTTTAGAAAACTAGTTAACAAAAGTGTTTATTCTCATGTTTATTACTTAAAGTTTATAAAAAAAAAAAAGAACAGAGAAAAAAGTTACTTTCTTTGCATCAATATAAAATCCATAAAATTTTGAGATAATTATTGGAATTGAAGTTGGAATCAATTTTAAGGAAAAAAAAAAAAACCCTTGTATACCAAAATTCCGCAAGGCCTTTGTACGTTCTTAACTTGACACGATGAGAACAAATTGTTAACTACGATTTCCAAAATTTTTAATAATATTTCTTAAACATTCTTAGAGATTATATTTTTTAATGCAAATAAAAACTGTTAAAGATTTATTTTCAGGCTGCTTGTGTTTATTTCGAGTTGCCTTTATAAAAACCGACTGCAAAGAAAAAAAAATCAAACTTTGAATCACTGATCTGCATTCTGATTGGTCTATGCAGGAAGTGGCGTCTGGTCTAACAACCACTTTCTGGAATCCACGCGAGATTTTGATGGCAGAATTATAGACGTGGCGTCACTAACTGGTTTGATATTTTGATACATATCGGCATAAAAGTCAAATTTTGATGTATTTATGGGCCGAATATAACAAATTGATTAATTAAACAAACATTTTTATACAAAAATACACCTAAATCAATGAAGTTGAAATAGGCTTTAATAAACCATAATGTGCAGATTGCCAGTATAATTTACAAAAATCCTATTTTTGATGGAATCGGAAAAAACAACATTAATTTCAGTTTCAAAGTATTTTTAATTTATTATATAGCCTTTTGTTTTTCTCAATTTTATGTATGTATCATTGCTTATTCCCCTCTCACTAAAGTCTGGTTCATTGTTATGATTACCTTTGGACAGTTTTGCATTTGGTAAAATCAAGTGTACAGACTACATTAAGTTTATTATTAATATTTATTAATGTAAGCTGACAGCTTATTTGAAAATTTACGAGTTTATGTTCCAATATTTAGTCTGCAAACTACCGGTATCTTATATGTTTGGAAAATTATGTGTAAAGTCAACATTTTATCTTTCTTTATATACAATAAAATTCTTAAGCTTTTTCAAAATGGTAATAAACTCTTTAATTTTAAATGATCAGTCAATTCTTTACATTTTTATTACTAAAATTATAAGGTCCCTTCTTAAATAACAATAATATAAGCTGCTAAAATCCTATATCTATAATCATTATAAAAAAGTTGAAATCTTATTAACCAAAAGTTGTTTAGGAAAGAAATGATGTGGGAGGAAGAGATTTTTGTTTTTATCCGACATTATTTTATTTGAGGTAAGGAGCTTTTTTTTTTTTTTTCAACTTTTTCCCCCAAGCAAGATTTTAGCTCTATTAAACTTCAAAATTACAAAATTAGGCTAACTTGAAATTTCTTTTGATTTTTATTTAGTTTCTTTTTCTTCTAATTTTTTTTTTTTGTGTATGTGTTTAACAAGATCATTTTGGTCTCATACATTATTTGTGGTAAATAAAACAAAGGAAATGGACAGCTACATGAAGATTTATTTATTTATTCACTGCAATCCAGCTAGATATTAAAATTGTGCTGTAGGCTTAAATAATATTTTAAAACTTAAGTTGGAGCAGCTGTAAACTATATACTGTATTCATGACATTTTGTAGTGAGGCAATATACAGTATTTTATTTTCTATTTTAAGATGATCCTCCTAAATGAAATATTAAATACTTACAAACTAGGGCCTTTTAAATAGATTTTTACAGGAAAATATATCAAACTCTTCTAAAAAAAATGCCCCTCCCCCTCCCCCATTTTTGCTGCTATTTCTTTTCAAAATATTTTTCAAGGCCTGAGCATATAATAAAAACAAATACTTGAAATTATTAACATTATTAAGAAAGTGTTCATCTTTTAAAATAATTAATTTCAATTGAGTAGAAGGGAGAGAGAAAGATTTTCATTGTCTATAGAATGGGCGATTGACTAACTCATTACTGCATTCTTTTAAAATTACAGAAAGGTGCAAATAGCAAGGAGAAAAAAAAAAGTTGAATGGATAACTCATAAGTTACAGAAGAGTCTTGGTAATGCTGAACTGTCTTTGTTTTTCCAGGTAGGGTAAAAAAGCAAAATTTAATTACTGTATGTGACCTATGGAGGTTTTGTTAACCGAACCGCACATGTGCAAACTGTGCCGCTAGACAAATACGGTCTATGACCAAGAGTTAACCAAATATAGCAGGCATGTTTTTTTTTTCTTTCTCTCGTAAATTTATAATATCTCTGCACTTTACACAAGATGTTACCATAAAGCACCAGCATATACAAACATCATGATGTTCCTTCTAAAATATTGTTTTCCCTAGTGGGTAAAATATTTAACTCTGATATTGGCAGTCATAAGCCATGAATAGGTCACATACTGAATACCCCAGATAAAAATGATTATTAAGGTACACATATAAATTTTAAAATGTTTAAATTCATATTAGAATTAGTTAAGGATTAATTAACAAAGTGTTATTACTTTAATAAAAATATAATATTAAGATAAGCAAAAATTCTACAAAATTACCTGCAATGACAAAACTACAATAAAAATTTTCTTATCTCGATCTGATAAGATGTTTTTAATGAAAGCCCATCCAGTTCCTATTAATACCAGTGTGATGAACAGAAGTGTTCCTTTTAGTCTAAAACAGATAAAATTTTGAATTAGAAAAAAACATTTACATATGACATAAGCATCTGAATGTTAAAACTTTTTAAGATGACAAAACTATTTATAACAATAAAACATAATTTTATCATAATTTAAAAAATTTAAAATTTTAAAAATTCTTGTTCATGCATTAGAGAGTCCAATTTATTTTTTCTGTTTGTACTAACTAGTACAAAAATAAAATAAAAATATTGTAGGCTATAGCTAAAGAAACTATGTAATTCTATTGGTCATAAAGTAAAACGATTACCAAATGTATTTCACAAAAATGCAGTTTGGGGAAGAGTTTGAACACACTTTAGCTTCTACTCAACTTCAGAAGTTTATATACAGTATTTAAGGATAGTCAAATTACTGATATTTAAAATATTTTTTCTTCTTACATTTGATAGAAATCTTATATCAAAGGTTCTCAACAAGAGAGGAATTTCCCATATAACATACACTGTAAATATATTAAAGGGTATATGCAACCAAAAAACAACTTTAGTTAATATGAAAGAATGTACTTTAAATAATTATAAAATTTCATTAAAAATGATA
>PXIH01S0114172.1:0-10398 GCA_003024985.2 Euperipatoides rowelli
CAGAAAAAATACACTAAAAAGTTAAAAAAATAAAAACAATAATGACATGATTTAACAAGATACAGTGAGACCTATTTTAAAAGATTAAAAAATGATACATATCCAAATTCCATATAATTATTTGGCAAATAAAAACAATTATATGAATTTTGGGTATGTAGAATATTTGAATCTTTTAAAATAAGTCTCACTGTACCTGTTAAACCATTATTGTTTTGATTTTTTTTTAAAAACTTTTTAATGTATTTTCCCAAAGAGCTACATAATTTAATGTAAAGGTATGTGTTGCCTAGATTTTTAAATTACCGGTCAATTTTTAATAAATCTCTTTTTAAAGATTTAAAAAAAGTGTGAGCTGTCATTTTCTGTTCTCATTTCTTTCAAACATCACATAAGATGGACTCTAATTGTTTACTCAACATCAAAAACAACAACAATAACAATAATAATAATAATAATAATAATAATAATGATAATAATGAAAATTCATCTAAAATCTTGTGCAATATTATAGGATGAATGAAGAAACNGATTTAAAAAAAGTGTGAGCTGTCATTTTCTGTTCTCATTTCTTTCAAACATCACATAAGATGGACTCTAATTGTTTACTCAA
The DNA here is from genome assembly GCA_003024985.2 of Euperipatoides rowelli. NCBI lineage: Eukaryota > Metazoa > Onychophora > Udeonychophora > Euonychophora > Peripatopsidae > Euperipatoides > Euperipatoides rowelli. The sequence continues at coordinate 614 of PXIH01S0114172.1, forward strand.
CATCAAAAACAACAACAATAACAATAATAATAATAATAATAATAATAATAATGATAATAATGAAAATTCATCTAAAATCTTGTGCAATAGTATAGGATGAATGGAGAACGAACATCAAACTTGCATATTATACTGTGCAATTTTGACATTCGTTCTTCATTCAATAATAATAATAATAATAATAATAATAATAATAATAATAATAATAATAATAATAATAATAATAATAATAATAAATTTGTATGATGAAAGATAACTCATATGTTTGTCGAAATTTTTATATGTAATCATATGGACCCATGCTCCCCTGCACAAAGTTCATGATTGCTTGACTCCACATCATTATAAGGAACTTATTTTATATGTTAAATTGTTACTGTTGACTTTAATTTAAAGGAACTCTGTTTAATCTGTTAAACTAGTATATGTTATGCATAATCAATTGACTTTTATGCTTAAATGAAATCCAAACTAAAGCTAAACTAATGATGTTCAATATTAATTATTTCTTGTTAATCATGTTCTAAATTGAAGACACAGGGCTTGAACGGTTTCTGAAACCACCATGATAAAATGTGTCTTATGAAAGAGAAACTGGGTGGAACTTTCAGTTTTTCACACTTTATATTGATAAATAAAAGTGTATGGACTTAATTGCCTAATTTTTACAAATTTTATTGATAGAAAATAATGTTTAATTTTTTTTCTAAAAAGTAAATATTGCTTTGTAAAAATAATTATTCATTAAAAATTATTTTAAATAAAAGTATCAATATAATTTAAATTGATACAAATGAAATTTAAAAAAAAAAATTTAAAAAAAACAACCTCAGAATGTCAAAAATTGTTTTTCTAATATAAAATCAAAGCAAAAGAGAGAGAAAAAAAGTAAATAAAATACAATTTCTTTGTGGTATAATTATTTGAAATGAAGAAACATTGTATTTATAGAGGAAGAAATAGTTCATATGTCAAATTTGAAGCTCATCAAATTGACTGATCTGTTGTTGGTGTAAACTATTTTCAGTAAAGGTCTTCCAAGTCTTTGAAAAGTTCACTGGAACTCAAAATGTTTAAACTGTTATATTTAACATTTAAATAGGTAATAATTTGAAACAGAATTTGATAATAATGTAACAAAAAAATGAATATCAAATGAAAAATATGACAAACTTAAATCTTTGGAAATTTTGCTTTATAAATTAATAATGAATATTATATCTTTATTTCATTTCGTAAAATGTTATACTAATCTATAAAAAAAAAACTACGGGATTTAAAAGCTAGCAAAATTTAGAGAGTTAAATTAAATTAAACAAATCGGAAGTTTAAGTTAAACAATTCGGAAATTTAAATATTGAACTATATTTCAAACACAAACACACACAAAAAAAAAACACTCGTAAACAGAGGTGAAAAAAGGAGAAAAAATTTAATTGGAAAACTAAATAAGATTTAAGTAAAAATGAGAATGATGGTAATTGGTAAAAGTATATTATGGAAATATCTAATAAAGACTTTTTAAGAATTTACATATTTTATAAATTGGTGAGATTTGGAGTCTATTTGGAATTTATTTTCTGTATTTACTTATTTTTTGTTTAAAAAAATGCATCAACCTTGAAATGCACATCTTAATAATATTCATAAAGGATAAATTGCTATTTTCAAGATTGTTGATTATATTATTTGATTTGAAACACCCCGTGAGAATGGGTAAAATCATCTTATTTGGCTCAGCTGCTTATCCATATCTTAATTAATGCTCAATATGAGCTATAAAACCATGGGGTATAAACAGTAAAAAGGATACAAATATTATAAAATATATTTANATTATATTTATTATATTATAACACCCGTAGGCCTTATGAATTGACAAGTCACTAAACAATAATTTTTTGTTGTGACGTTCTCTTAAAAAAAAAAAAAAAAGGAATTAAAGACGGGTCTTATAGATTTATAAAACGTTATTGGTTGTGAGGACCAGCACTTGAAATTAGTGGTAGCCCAATAATTCAAGGCTACTATTTAATTAGTTGGGTTACTCAGGTTGTAAATCTAGAGGTAGCCTGTTAGGCTACCAGTAAAAATGTGGCAAAAAAAACGTAAATAATTTTATATAAAGTAGGGTCGAAATGTTTATAAAATAAAAAAAAAAGCAGTTATAAATTAGCATGCTCTCAGTCTGTAACTGTAATATCAACTTTATTTTCCAGTTGGGAAAAAAATGGTATAAAAATAGTATCTAAAAACTTATACAGTATCTGCAAAGCCTATTTGAAGTTGGCTATATCGGTAAATTTGATGACTGACGATTATTTAACACAATTATTTATTTAAAAACAGCCAATTTGTATTTTATTTCCAATTAAAAAAATAATTGCATTAGAATTCTAGTGGGAATATTCATTAAGAGAAAGTTAATTTCTTAAAATGTGTTCAACTTATATCCCAATGTTCTTCAATGCTCATTTTCTTTCGTATACACCTTCACCATTTTAAAATACTATATCTGTAGTGTATTCAAAGTTCTTAGTGATTATCTGAATTGACAATGACTTTCTCTTACCAAATTCTGGCATTTTGTTTCACCTCAGCAGTTTAGCCTGATTAATAAGAATATGATGGCTAATTTTTTTAAAAATACAGTTTAGTGGTTAAGATAATACTCATTTGACACTACAATATACAGTACTTTCTGTTAGGGTTATCAAAAATAGTCGATGATGAATCCATGAAAGTATAAAAAGAAAGCATTCATGGAGTTTTTGAATTTAACAATTGAACATGAGCAGGAAGAAACATCAGAAGATTATGAACTCCTCTCGTATATACTTACTGACTACACCTAAGGGAACATTAGTCATTTTTAGAAAATCAATTTTATTTATATCTTTCAAATTTTAGTAAAAAATATTTTTTTAAAAAAATATGATAAATTATATATAGTATATAAATGTATATACAGTATGTATAAAAGTTCCTACTACACGAGAAACAATGGTGAGTAAACTTTAAAGCTATCCATTTATTTATTTATTCTTTCAAACAAAGGTTGTTTAAGGATAACAATGCAAGCACTTAAGTCAACTACATTAATTGTGTACAGAAGTTCAGTATTTTCCATTAAGCTTTCATGGCCAGCCAATTTATTCAAGAACATTCTTTGAATGACAAAGAGACTATTGTTGCCTCATTCAATAGACTACATGGTTTTCAACATTTACAATCAATAAGCGAGTTAAAGTCCCTTTTAGCAATAATATGCTGCAGTTAGATGTAGTAGACTATTAAACAGGACTTAATGTGTTCTAAAGAATGTTTGAAAAGTTTTTTTTTTTTTTTTTAGAAAGACCAGAGCTGTGTATGTAGAGCCTAGTATAATATAAACTAAGCAGACTGATAGAGCTTTTAGAAAGACCCTGGAAGACATCGCCCTCTGGTGAATTTATTTTAAAAACTTTCCGTTGAATCGGTTTTCATATGGTTTTATGTAAATTAAATTCTATTAATTAGTGTATAAATAAATAAATTTAACGTAAAAAATTTGATAATTCTATTTCTATAATTATGTATAGCTTATATTTTTAATTTGCCTAATAAATTAAAATATAACGATTACATCAAATAGTATAAATAATGGCATCAACAGTTTTAGACTTTAAATACCAAAATTATAGGATTTTATTTATTTAATCAAAGCCTCGATTCAATACTAGGACGATTATAATATTGAAATGAACAATAAATCAAAACAAAATTAATTCAGGGAGGTAAAATTGCGTTATTTAGAAAACGATACAACAAAAAAAAAAAATATTAATTGACTTACAAAAGATATGAAGAGGGAAACGAAAATTCATAAAATTAAAAAGTTACTAAATCTGCTAAATGATTAAACAAGTTGATTTTATATAAACTTTAACAATAAAGTGCTATTAATATTACATTTAAAAAAATTGTGTAATAAGCCATTGTCTAGTTCACCACAATAATAATAGACAATATTTATATTTTAATATTGATGATGTATGTTTTTAATTCTACTGTGATCAAAGAAATACAGCCTAGAGCTATATAATATCTGAAAAATATATTTGAAGAATTCAAGGCCTACAAATTCTAAATACACATAGTCTAGTAGTAAATTTTTAAAAGAAGTAAAGTAAATATCAATTAATATGCAATTTTTTTTTAAAAATTTGTTTTTAGAATTTTACTGGGTTTTTTTTTAATGTCATTTACTTTTAAATTTAAAAAAATAAATAAATTTTAAAAAGGTAATATTTTTTCTATAATGCATACTTTTACAATGAACAAAGAGTCTTTTATTTCCGACTACACATTCCAGACTTCGCTGTTGAAATAAACAGTAAAATTCTCAAATTTTAGATTTATAATGCTATAAATTAATGCTAAAATCTGGTGATAAAGTCTGCAGATATTATTCTCAGCTACTGAAATCCTTATACTGCTAAAAACATGCAAATTCAACAAAGTGATATTTAAAAAATCTGTATATTAATGTATAATAACTAGGGATACAGATTTTTAGCATTTAATATTTTCAAAATTTATATTTAAACAACACAAATTTATAATTTTATAGCATTTATGAAATAATTAGCATTTATTAAAATTTACAAATACTAGTGTCATAGGATGATCAATTTTCCAATGATATTAGATAAAAATTGAGCCTTTTTAACTTGGCATTTTTAAAATTTTATTTGTAAGTAATGTATTTACGGCAATTTTAAAAACATTTTTCTATTATATTTTTCTCAGAATATGAGATTTGTGGCTGCATTATTTTGTTAAATTTAATATTACAGTTTCAAATAGCCTACCTTTATTTATTTATTTATTATAATTTGAGCAAGACCTTCACCCCAAGGAGGAAAATAATTTAAAATTTAACATTTTATAGACAAAACACTGTTTTATAAGCATTTTATAGCAAAATGTTACATTTAAGTATTTCTAAATATATAAAAATTATTTACTTAATTTCACAATGGGATATAGAACAAGGAAATGAAATTTCAATGTTTTACCTTTTAAATGATTTTTTATCTTTATTTAGAAGAATAATATACATATAGCATCAACACTAAAAGACTTGAGAGAAGGAAAAATACCTTTAGCAAATTGTCTCATACAAACAAGCAACACATAAGTTATAAACAAAGCATCAAGTTAGACTAGAAATGATGATTTCAATTTTAAGAGAAATTCTTTCCTTATAGGAATGTCCAGTTTTTCGTTTTAATTAGGCCAGCTGTCTTATCAGCCTCAATATTCTCCTTTAAAAACCAATCATGACCGTTTGGTTCTGGTTCAGTGCTCGGGTTCTCTGGTGCATAGCTGGCTGCCAAGGAAAGTTGGCCTCCTTATTTGTTTCACTTGATAGACTAGCACAAACACAGGCCAGCTTAACGTTATCAATGCCCCCTCCCCTTTCTTTTTCAGTTTCTACTAAATCTAAAAAAAAAAAAAAAATTGTTCTAGCCATAACGGCAATTTCCAGAGGGTCAAGTCAAAGCATTTCTGCACTCAAATTTTCCCTAATGATTTGAGACNTCCAAAAAGCAGGTGCTGCACCCAAATTTAAAAAATAACGCGAGGTAACGTACGTTGTATGTGACACCTATTTTATTTTCACCTGAAGGCAACACGAGTCATCGTCACGTCACGTATCGTCCAGTGGAGCGCCAGCCTTGTGTAAAATGAATTTTTAAATGAATAATTTTGACAAATTTCAAACTAACTTTTACAGAGCTTTTAAAATTGATCATTTAATAAAAAGCTGTTAAGTGTTGATAAATCAAATAAAAAATATGTTTGGAAAAAATGAATTGAATATTAAAATATTTATCATAACTGGAATACATTATTGTAAAATGTAAAATGCTTTTGAATACTTTTATTTAGTTTTGAAAAAGTTTTGAAACCCTACATATATTCTAAACTGCTAACTATGATAAAGGCTAGGCTATAAAAATATTATAATTTATACATTTAAAATATATTTCTCTGGTAAATAATTAAATTTATTAAGGACTTGGCTATACCCAATAACAGATCTACTTACTGAATTAAAATAACCTTGTTTATGTGTACAATAAGCTCACATCTAGGTCTGTCATTGTATATACTGTATTTTATTGATGAATAAAGCTTATTTAATTTATATCATGTTACATTCTTATGGACTATATGCTCTATATGATTTTTGTATTATCATTAGTGAGAAGGCTTAGTTGTAAATTAATTTGTATTTGAAATAGAATTATTATAGTCTATAGTTTGTTTGCATAATGTATTTTAATTAACCTGAATAATTATTTCAATTCAAACAAAGTTAGTGCTTCAGTGAATGAGGGGACCTTACAATTAAAACCGGTGTAGGCTTATTAAGTTAAGATTTGACGGTATTAAAGTTTAAAGTTACTGTACTATATTAATAATAAAAATAGCAAAAAGGTTTTGTTTATTTGAATTGTTTTTCTATATAATATTTAAAAAATAGGGCTGCTACAAAAACATGTGGGCTACTGACACATTATGAATGGTAGCCTAAATGGATACCATCAAAACCCCTAAATTATAGCGCTGGTGAGGATGAAGTATAATCTATTAGTATGATATATAGAGTTTTTATTCTAAACCATTGATTTTTCCTCAATCATTTCCAAACAAGATTGATGGAAATAATAACACTCGATCACTGATATGAATCAATAAAACCACAATTGAAGCATTATTATTTTAGGCCTGAGTGATAGTTGAAATCATCGTATTAAAGTTACTACTATAAAGACCAAGTTAGACGATACAATCTGTATACAGATTTTGATAGTACAAATCATCACACAGTCATACATTGTATGAACGTGTGCAATTTCAATGTCAGACGATACAAATAAAAAATTACCCATCGTATGTATACTGTATACTATTCCTGACCACAATGCAACATTCTATTTACAATACTTTTCACTTTAAACAATTTTAATTTTCAAAATACAATAACTTAGGCTAATCATATAATTAAAAAGAAAATAATTAAGCCAAATGAATTTTAAATTTATTGAAGGTACCATATTTATTTCAATTATAAAATGTTTAAGTAGGGAGAATGCTTTTACAAGTGTAAATAAAAAAATCAAATTAATTTCTAAAAAAATAAATAAAATAGAAGTTTTGAAACTTAAATATATTGTAAATTTATTAAAATAGATTTAAATGTCATATAGGCTGCTATTAATAAATTCAAAACTTTCTTTATTTACTTTTTATTCTGCTTAAAATGACGCGGAGAAAAGTAGCCGTCAAATATCAGAATAGGCTATATAAAAGATATTTTAGCTAACATTCTATCAGTGCTTTGTTTACTAGATTTATTATTCTAATGCCAGTTGTGGAAGCAATATCGAGAGTCCGGAAAGTAAACTCTTGCCAGCATTATTATTTCAAGCCAAATTTTTTTTTTTTTTTTAAATAAAAAAACATGTTGTTGTGAAATTAGTTAAGTTGTTATTATGTTGTTTTTGAAGTAATTAAAGTTATTCTTACTTAAAAATAAATTGGCTAAGGAAGATAAATGTTGTTTTTAGAAAATATATTGAATAAGATTTATATTTTTTTTTTAAAAAAAGAGAAGAAATCTCTACAGTAGTTTTTTTAAATTAAGGCCAGTAATTACATCGTAGAAATACTTGGTGGATCAGTCTATATTTTGTATAGGCTGGTCACCTTGCCGTACTTTCATCGCGATGTAGCTCACACTAAATGATAAGCAATAACATTTAGCTTAGCATTTTTTTTTCTTCGTGTGACATTTCTTTCACCCTCATATTTATATTGCTAATAACAAATATAACTATGAATTAATTGCAGTTCAATATTAAATTTCCCTAATGAAATTAAAATTTTAGGAGTCCATGATGTTTTTTAAACTTCAGTACTGATCACATGTGATGCAATATGATATTTCTATTGGTTGGCAAATCCGATAACCGGATGAAAGTTCATTCTATCCAACTTACACACAACCTACATTTTTCAGGCCGTATCGTCGATTAGAACTGCCATGGAACTTAAGCCAATTTTACACTGGCCACTTTTCCGGAACACATTGCACAATGTGTTGTGATATTGCCCAGTGTAAACACACAAGCAAATTATGTTATGGAACAGGTTACTGAATGATATACCGCAACAGATTCGAGGTTTCTGTTGCGATAGATGCCTCTGGCTATCTGTAAAAATGCGTACAAGAACCTATATCGCAATAGGATTCGCTAAAATTATGTCACATCTGCTCTGGCTATAGTCAATGATTGCATGCATGTTCACTTTGTCAAGATTTTATGATGGCCAGTGCTATTTTGAAAGATGCCAAAGTTAAGTTTTATTATTTATTTATTGAATCAAAGATTTAAGCCATTGGCTTATACAGTTATAATACATTATTATATAACTATTTNTCTACTAAATCTAAAAAAAAAAAAAAAATTGTTCTAGCCATAACGGCAATTTCCAGAGGGTCAAGTCAAAGCATTTCTGCACTCAAATTTTCCCTAATGATTTGAGACATTGTAATAGAAATATATGAATCAAATTGGGACTAATGGGTATATTATAGACTTGTCTCAATTTTTGGTAGATGAAGTTGAATCTTTGGAGAATCTCTTTCTCCAGGGTTTTAGATTGACATTGATATCTGGTTTGATATAATGAAGGGGCTTAATCAAACTCTGTATTATTTTCATCAAATGATAGAACAAAATATAAAATGGATTAAATTATTTATATAAAGATTAAAACTTAAAATTATATATCACAGCAACAGAGCTGGACAAAACTGATAAGAACAAAAAAATAATAACATTTGGACACAGCAGGACAAGATGAGGAAGGATGCTCATTTATCTGGCTAAAAAAAAAATCAGCAATATAACAAACAAAAATTAATTCATTTTTAGTTAATAACTTGCTGCTCTGTAAAAAAAAAAAAAGAAGCACAAAATAGCAGAAGAAAGGAGGAGAAAAATATTTAGTATATAAAAATAGAACAAAAAAAATGGCATTATTCCAGAGATAAAAATTTCAAATGAAAGCTGTAGTGTATTGTCAATGTGCACTACAGTAAATGCAGCTTATAGTAGTATTGTTCTTAGAACAATATTAGACATACTATAAATTATGGCTCTGAAATGAACTGATGCAGTTAATCGTTGTAATACATATTTATATGTTTATAGTTTAAACAGTCAGTATTATTTATGAGCATATCCTAGTATACTACATAAACTGGCTACAAGGTATTATTGTTATTGAATTAGGGCCTACTTGTGTACAAAAAAAAAGGATAATAAGAATCGGGAGCTTTGGCCCGCATTCAATAAAACGGGAATGATTGCTCAACCACTTAAACTGTATTTAGTAGCCAACTGTGCTTATGTTTATGTTCTAATCATAAAAAAGAATTGAATGTGTGGTAATTACAAAGTTGGCTTAGGCTAAATAAAAACTTAAAAGTTGATCATTACCCAATCCCCATCATCGAAAGGATGCTGACAAAATTATTGCTGTGGAGAGTGTCGGCCCGCCGAACAAACTTGCTAAGTTATAGAAGATTTTTTTGAGCAAAGTGAGAAGGCAGCATAAATTATTTTATTAATAATATTCCAACATCAGAGTTAGTTTCCTGAAGTAATCCTTTTCTTGAAGTATCTTGCCACCGCTGTTTCAATCCACATGTGAACAGTAGTTTT
>PXIH01S0114347.1:0-10299 GCA_003024985.2 Euperipatoides rowelli
ATAAGTTTTTTTTTATCTCACTGTTTTTTTTTATATATATGTGTGTGTGAGTGTGTGTATGTGTGTGTGTAATATAGTTCAACAGTGCTATGTCTAGATCCAATCGTATAATAGCTAGAAATAACTGAAGGAAAACGCCCTATTTCTTAGTTATTCGCCTAACTAGCTATTTACCCTTAATATAAAAATATGAATCTTAATCTGTCTGAAAATATTATTATATAAATTCTAACAATATAAATAAACAAATAAAACAAATAAATACAACAAGTTAATGTCTATGACTTTTTTTAAGACCCACCAAGACTGTCCTGCTATGGGGCTTCCACACAGCCTTTTCTGCAATCAATCATCATCAGCATTTACAGTATATAAAATTCTCTATACTAGCTAACATCCTAACAATGCTATAAATATTTATAACAATTACAAATAATTACTATATTGGATCATGACATAAACACAAAAGCATAAAGAGGACCAAAAATGTATATCTCTTTACCCCAGGAGAAAGCTGAATTACAGATCCACTGTTCAAGTGACTAATCTTAAAAAAAAAAAAATCTTTATTTTGAAAAAAATATATAGGCTACTGTATAGCTTACTGCAGACACAAGCAAGTTATGCTTAATAATGTATTGTTCATTACTTTATTATTTTTTTAAACTAATATGACTTATTAGCTTTTTTAAATAAAATAATTTCTCCAATACTATTTTAAATTAAAACATTTGAACAAATAAATATAATTTCTAAAATTATATTCTCTACCGGTACCAAACTCTATGAAAGATATGTTAACTCATAATAAATAAAAACATGCCTATATTAAAACACATTTTTTTTAGAAAAATTAGGCAACATTACAGTTATAATAATACAATATCTTGCAAGTTTTATATTCATGTGTACTATATCACTATCTTATAAAGTCCAGTCTTCTTTGACACAGTCATGTGGTGTAAAAAATTTATATTTTTGGTCGTGAATATTTTAATAATTTCATTGATTACCTTCCCCCGAAAAGAGTAACAATTTTGACACATAATAGCAGAGGTGCAGATAGATTGCAAAAAAATACATACCGCAAATTGTTAATTGTTAATTATTTACCTTACTTTGTTCTATTTGATAATATAAATGTAAAGGTAACTACATCCTTATAAATTACTTTTAGAGTATAAATTAGAAAATTTTAATCTTTGTTTTCTTTTGACAAATGATTTGTGTTTATATAAATACATTTGTGTTGCATTTAATAAACGAATAATAATAATAAATAACATTTTTTTTAGGTTGTAAACATTTTGAAAGCTTTTTTTTTTTTTTTTGGTTGTGCAGACATATTGATAAACTTTTCTTAAGTCGGTTATGTCAAATATTTATTCATAAGTGCATCTCAGTATGTCATGAGTTTTTTTAAAAAAAAAAATTATTTTCACATGTAAAAAAAAAAAATTACACTGTTTTTCCAGGAATGAAGGGACAGCATCCCTCACACCTTTCTGTACCCTATGATGATAGCTTATCTATAATATACAGTAAATAAAATATGAAATGATATTTAATTTTTAAAACATTCCACTAACCTTCGAGTGGGTGCGCACAAATTTTTAACATGAGCGGTCTCGTCGTAATTTTTACGATTCATAGAATCCTATGAATAAAAGTTTCTAAATATGTGTAATAATGAAATTATTACACATATTTATGTTCTTTTTTTATCAGGAATTTTAATATATAAAGAAAAAAAATTCCAACAAACAGATTTTTTTTTTTATGATTTTTTTTCTAAATGTCAGCATTCATTATACTTGTATTTACTGTATGTTCAAATAATACAATGTTAAATATTTCAAACTCTATAACAGATAGAAAAAAAACTTAAATAGTATTTTTTGTTCTGTTTTTTATCAGGAATTTTAATATAAAAAGAAAAAAAAAATTCCAACAAACAGATTTTTTATCTGGACATACAGTAAATACAAGTGTAATGAATGCCAACATTTTGAAATTATTATTTTTTTAAATGTCGACATTCATTACACTTGTATTTACTGTATGGCCAGATAATACATTGCTAAATATTTCAAAATCTATAACAGATAGAAAAAAATTTAAACAGTATTTCTTGTTCTATTTTTATCAAAATTTTAAGAAAAAAAAATTCCAACAAACTATTTTTTTTATGATTTTTCCTAAATGTCGGCTATAAAAAAAAAGCCAGTTTATCTTACATTTCCATTATTGTTTCTCTGTCGTTGGAGATAGAATTTTTGAGTTTTGATTTTTGAAATCTGCATTAAATTCTGATTTTAAAAATATATAAGTTTTTATAATATTTGTATTATGCTACCTGGAGTCAATATTATTACATCATCGGGTGCGTGTCATAAAATTTATGTCTGAACATCTTTTTACATATAATTCTAAAAAATAACTATAAAATGGCCTATGTGCATGATAAAAACCTACCAATATTGTAGTGGGGAATTAGTTTTAGGAATAGAAAGCAGAGATAAACCCACAAGACCTTTATAAAAATGAATTTGTCGTAAAATTTAAGACATCAAGCTCGCTCTAGGCTAAAAATGATGTAGGCTATAATGTATATACTATATATAAATCAATTGTTAATTAAGCTTCTTTCATTTTTAAAATTTTACATACAATGTTGGACTGGTTAGGGCAGCTGGTTGGCAATTGCCAACAAGGTCCAAAGCACCCTCCCCCACTAAAGTTTTTTATTACAATATTATTTTTATACAATGTACCGCCTAATAGAAAAATTTTTAATTTGTTAGTTTTATATTCAATAATGAATTAATAATTATTGTATAAGATAGCAATCTATCTATCTTTAGGGTTAAAACTATATGAGCTTGTAGACAATTTTCAATTTTCAGTAATTCAGCTGAGCTGGGAGAACATGAAAATTCTTTAAAGTAAAAAGGAAGTCTATCAATCAAAACTTTCTTATCTCTCAGGACATGTTTTGATGTGACTTGCCTTGTCATAGTTAAGAATGATATTTTAATTCTCAACTTATGTGAGAAGGATCTGTAACTACAACTATCCTTCATCTTCAAATCACATGATATTAAATAAAAAGCCAGCAACAATTTTGAAAAAAAAAATGTTGATTTATTCATACATTCGTATTATTTTTTTTAATTATTTCAAAGATAACTCTTAGAAGAAAAGAAGAAATTATAGTAGTTATTTTCCTATATAAATAAATAGAAGTTATTTAAATTAAAAAATAATAGTTTGATACAATGTCAAAAAAAAAAAAACACAGGCCAATACTAAATATTCTGGTTTATTAAAATGATCATATATACTGTATCTAACATAGTTAATTATCTTGATAGCAGTATGATAGATTTTTTTTAATGTTATTTCCCTTTAGATGTTGCAAGATTTTATGACTTCACCTTGTTTGAGATATGATGTCATTTCTTAGTTGGAATAAATTATTTCTTCATTTTTCTTGTCTTATCCTGCTCCTGTGGGGTAACGTTTTTGGAAAGCCTTTTCCATCTGTCTTGTTCAAATACATCCTTTTCCATCATCCTATTGTAAATAAGATCCTCCCTAATACAGTCTGTCGATCTTCTCTTGATCTTTATCTTTTCCTGGTACCCTCCACAACCAATTCAGCTAAGCCCCTCCCCACTTAGATATCATACCTTCTCATAAAATGTGCATACCATTGCAGTCTTCTCTCTTAAACATTATTAAATAATTTGGTAACTCCTTAAATCTCTCATTCATAATTCTATCCAAACTAGTGACACCACAAATCCATCTCAACATCCTATCTCCACTGCTTCCAGCTTGTTACACTATGCCTTTGTTCTTTTCTGTCTCTGCTTCATATAACAATGTGGGTCTCACCAATTGTCTTATAGACCATTCCCTTAGCAATAACACTTATTCTTTTGTCACACAGCACACCTGACATTATTTTATAATTCCTCCAAACAGTTTGTAACTTGTGAAATATCAATTCTGTGAAGCAATTCTTTTTTCATTAAAATAATTAAATGCAACATTAACTTTTATAGTTTGATACGTTTTGCATTTCCTTCAGAATTCATTCCATAAATAAATCATATAAAATATATTCCCTCACTGAACATGTGTGATGTAATTAAAAAATGGAATGAATATTTAGTCTTCTAAACTTTAAATGGATCAAATGTGAAGAAATTTTAGAACACAAATATCTTATTTTATCGTAAAAGTCACAACTAATTGCTAACTAAATATTATATACATCTGAGATGAATGATGAAAGGGTAACCCAACAGTATTATTGTGGTGTAAGTCTAATGACAACCTGTAATCAAAAAATAAAAAAAAACAATCACAATACTAAAATTATCAAATTATGATAAAAGCTAAATGGTCTCTAATTATATCCTTGATAGTTTATCAATTTATGGCAGTTCACTACACTAATGTAGGAAATTCAAAATGAAGGAATAAAAATATAAATTGGCACCAATGATTGCCTTAGTCAGTGTTTCTCAAACTAGAGCCATGGCCCCTTGGGGGGCATTGAGGTTTTCAGAATGGGCCTTCAATTTGAGTCATTTCTATTTGAGTTGTTATGTCATCAAGTCATTGGTAATTTATATTTAAGTCATTACATCATTGAGTCATTGGTAATTTCTATTTGAGTCATTACCTCATTGAGTCATTGGTGATTTCTATTTGAGTCATTATACCATTTAGTTGCTAATAATTTATATTTGAGTCATTATGTCATTGAGTCATTGGTAATTTCTATTTGAGTTATGTCATTGAGTCAGTATTTCTATTTGAGTCATTATGTCATTGTCATTGGTAATTTCTATTTGAGTCATGTCATTTTGTCAGTAATTTCTATTTGAGTCATTATGTAATTGAATCATTGGTAATTTCTATTTGAGTCATTATGTAATTGAATCATTGGTAATTTCTATTTGAGTTGTTACATAATTGAGTCATTGGTAATTTCTATTTGAGTTATGTCATTGAGTCATTGGTATTTCTATTTGTCATTGTCATTTAGTCAGTAATTTCTATTTGAGTCATTATTTCATTGAGTCATTGGTAATTTCTATTTGAGTTCTGTCATTGAGTTGTTGGTATTTCTATTTGAGTCATTATGTCGCTGAGCCGTTGGTAATTTCTATCTAAGTTGTTATGTCATTGAGTCATAGGTAATTTCTATTTGAGTCATTGATAATTTCTATTTGAGTCATTATGTCATTGAGTCATTGGTAATTTCTATTTGAGTCATTATGTCATTGAGTCAATAATTTATGCTTAAGTTGTTACTTCATTGAGTCATTGGAATTTCTATTTGAGTTGTTACGTCACTGAGTCATTTCTATTTGAATCGTAATGTCATTGAATCATTGGTTAATAAAAACATTTTTTCATTTTGAGTCAATTTGTCTTCATTGAGTCATTTGTAATTGTTTAATAAATTTTTTGCCAAGTGTCAATTTAAACTATTAAATAACTACTATAAGGTCACCAATTATTTAAAATCTGCTCCTTGTGCATACTGACTACATTGCTATTTCAGGTGGCAGCAGTTAAAATGCTTTACTACTTCAGTTTTAAATACCTTTTTATTTATTTATTTTTTTGATTTTTTGTTTTGTTTTACCAAGTGGAATTTTATTTTTTTGTGATTTTCTTTGAAAATAAATGTGTGACCTTTAAAATTTTTAAAAATGTTTACAACCGTGTAGTTCTTAAATTGTATTAGTTTCAATGCTCAGGTGTCAGAGTTGAATTCAACAAAATTGTAACATCCAATAATCTATACAGTAATAAAGATCATTCCTCAGAGAAAGTGATTGACAATTGGTGTGCTTTAAACTGTATAAACGCAAGATCTGCTATTAATCATTAGAAAGTTGTTTTTTTCCCATTTCCCAAAAGATAATAAATTTTCTTAAAGCTTGGATTGTAACTTGTAAAGTTAAGAGAAGTTTTTTATTTTCCCTGAAAGAATTCCATCTTAGACAGAAAACATGTTAAAGTATTTTATTATTATTAATATTAATCAATAAATGATGTTTTACAAAACCTGCACTTTACACATTTAAATTATTTCTGTAAAGATCGATTGTTTTACTAAAAGGTTTAAGATTAAAACATTCATGAAGTCTATCTTTAAAATCTTTTCAATTATAGAGCACCACAGATTGATTACCAATGAATTTTCCATTTAAATTTTATTAACTCGTGTTTAAAATTTATTATATCTAGTTAAAAATGGTATAATTTGTAATAACAGAATAAGATTAAAGGTTGATTCATTATTATTCTACTAGAATAATAATTCCCTCCTATATAATAAAATGCTAACGATAAGTCAACTTTATAGAAAAGCGCATGTGCAAGATTTTCATGCACTGTGTTTTCACATTCTTAGACTTAGATATTATTATTATTAGCGTTTATTATTACAAAAACAAGAATTAAAATTATTAATAAACTAGCGTTTATCGGTTTGATTTCATGCATTTAGATAAAAAAAAAATTATTATTTGCATTTATTATTATTAAACAATAAGATAAGATATACTGTAATACATGATTGTGCTAATAAAAACTGCATATTTTTTTCATTTGAATATTTTGAAATATACAGTCTCTCATTAAGAGATTTATATTTTTAATCATTTATAAAATTATTTTAGGAATGGGGGGGGGGATGTGTAGAAGGGATCTCAAAAGATGGGGTATGGGGAAGGGATGGTGGGGAATATCTAGAGCCCCATTGTATTTCAAGTCACAAGGAGCTTTTCATTAAGAGATTTATATTTTTAATCATTTCTTAAATGATTTTAGTAATAGGGGGTAGGAGGGATGGGGAGAGGAGATATCAGGGGAGGGGGATATTTAGGGCCCCATTGTATTTCAATTCACAAGGGACTTTTCAGCTAGTTTATATAATAAAAGATTAGAGATGTTCTAGCACAATGATGTTTGATGTACTTAAAATCCCTGTGAAAACAGATAGAGTGATTCTGTTTAGGGCTATGTATGACTTTGTTGGACCTGTAAACCTATCCACAGAGATTATTAAAAAAACAAAAACAATCATGTATGACAATGTAGGAACATTATCTTTCAGCAATGAAGATATCAGCAACCTTATTATTGCATTTACAGTTCTAACCTTCATCCCAATTCTGAAACCGACTCAAATTAATTGAAATAATAACTATGCCCCAACCCTAATCCAAATAAGTAAATAGAATAAATTTGCTTAATCATTTTTGATCATGTTAACATTATTTCCTTTAGCCCAACGATTAATCAAACAACAGTTGCTTTATTTAGTAGTGGCCAAGTGCTTGCCTTAGTTCGGCATGGAATCTATGCTTAGTTGCTTAGTGTTTGCCTTAGAAGGTGAGGTGGCATGGAATGATAAGCATTAGTTGCAAAGTGTTTATCTAATTGCCTTAGTTGGTGAGATTCTTGCCTTAGTTGACATTGAATCTTAAATGTTAGTTGCATAAAGTTTGCCTTAGTTGAAGTGTTTGCCTTTGTTAGCATGGAATCTTAAGCGTTAGTTGGGCAATGTTTGCCATAAATGGCATGGAATCTTAAGTTTAGTTTCATAGTGTTTGCCTTATTGTTCAGGTGCTTTCCTTAGTTATCATGAAATCTTAAGTGTTAGTTGCATAATGTTTGCCTTGGTGGGCTAGATACTTTGCACCTATCTCAAGACATTGAAAGAATTCAATATAAATTCTTAAAATATTTATATTGCAAAATGAATATTAATTATCATTTGTTAGGGCATATTAAAATATGTGGCGTATTTAACCAAAGATAATTGAGAGATAAAATAACATTTTTGAATTTAGCATTTTAACCAAATATAAGCTAGATTGTTAAGATTTTCTTTCATCTATTTGTTTTAATTCCCCTACTCACCCTCTTCGTCACTACAACATATTTGTTTTACCATTTTCTTGCAATCTCTATAAATTTAATTATGCCACTATTAGAGGAGCCAATTTATGTAATTTAATAGCTATTTCACCATTTGTTAATTTTCATGAGTTCAAAGACTTTTAAGCCATGTTTACACTGGCACTTTTCCAGAACACGTTACGCTATGCGTTGCGATGTTGACCAGTGTAAACACGAAAATGAATTCTATTGCATTACAGCTTACCAAAAGCTGTTCCGCAACAGCTTCTAGGTATCTCTACAAAATGTGTACAAAAACCTATATCTATATAACATTCGCTAAAATTGTCACATCCACTCTTGCTAAGATCAATGATTGCACGCATGTTTACTTTGTCAAGATTTTATAATGGCCGGTGCTATTTTGAAAGACACCAAAGTTAAGTTTTATTTATTATTTATCTATTGAATCAAAGATTTAAGCCATTGACTTATACAGTTATAATACATTATTATTATATAACTATTTGAATAATATCTAATTAATAACATATTTGAAAAAAACAAAATAAAACAAATAAATTATTAAAGTGAATAAAATCAATGAAATTATAATAATTAAATAAATACTAACGTAAATGTCACCCCTTCCCTTTCCTTCTCTCTTTTCTTTTCTCTTTCCCTTTCTCACCCAAATCAATTGTCTGAATCAAAGCATCTATGCGAGAATGAATTAAAATTTTTATCATTTGAGTTCTCAAAGAACATAATATTTTTTTTAAAGATGGAATTGCACCACCTTAAACATGCTTTATTACTTCATAACAAAATAATACATTTGAAAGTGAAAAACAATATATAATATATAAAAAAGTAAACTAGCACCAATATTTATAGTAAGTTTTAATCAAGTTATCGTAAATTAAAACATTGTGAACAAATAAAAATAGTAGCCTAAGGTTTACCAGCTTCTCTCACCTCGATTCTATGAGGCAAAATTCAACTATTTTTTCAAACAATATCAGAAGCTATGGTTGCTATAGGTTTCTTTGACAACGATTTCACGATCCTCAATTTTGGAGATTTAATAATAAACAAACTATCTATATTGTACTATCATAGTCAATTTAAATGATTACTGCTATTTCAAAATCATGCATTGAAATTCAGTCATGCTTGAAGGCAATATAAACAAGACCATTGTGATATCTATTCCGCAACACATATCGGAAAAAGATTCGCTATGTCAGTGTAAACGTAGCTTTATTGAAAAATCAGAGACCTCAACTTAGTTTATTGTACAATCCATCATTCATACTAAATTTATTATATTGTATATAATATATTTAATTCTATTCTATTACGGTTATCTCTTTTATTTATTTATTGTTTATGTATATAAATCTTAAATCACTTTCTATAATAGGCATATGCCGTAAATAATATAAACTAAACAAAATTAGCCTTTCTCTTAATTGACATCAATTTCCTTAAACTTTTAAGTCATTGTCAACTAACTGACATAAAGGTTGACAGAAAATGACACTAAATTTGTTAATTCAAAATTAATCTATATGATTTGGTGTTAGATGACATCGGATCAATAACAACTATTGTTCTGATTGTTTCTGACAGAAAATAAAAATGAATCAGAATGGTTTTCACCAAGATGAAATGACATCTAACTGACACAGAGGCACACCATTTTAAATACTTCAACTAGAGAAAATTGAATAATTATCTTTGATGAATCAAAAATATATATTTCATTAAATTTTCTTTTATGCCACAGATGTAAAAGAATAATTCCCAAAGGTTTAAAGAAGAAATAAAACAAGATTAAAGAATTTTATTAAAATAATAGACAAAGAAAAAAAATTGAACATNTTAAAAGAATGCAATCAATGCAATTAAAAAATGTCTTTGTATTCCCGTCAGTGGAGTGGAAGGGGTTAATATACTTACCACATTTAAGCTATATAAAAAGGACATTTTTACTAAAATATATAGGCTACTAAATATTGGCCATTTGTTTGAAAAGGAAATGCCTAAAATCTATTTTTAAAAATCTATTTTCAGAATTATTAGTATTAATACATTAAACTATAGGCCATTAAAATGAAGAAATTCTATCATGCAACCCAGTCCATATATTGTTATATTTTCCACATTTATATAAAAAGGCCATGTTAGCCAAAATATATACTAAATATAGACCATTTGTTTGTAAAGGAAATGCTTAAATTCTATTTAAAAAAAATCGAATTTCTGAATTATAACCGATTTTGCCTGAAATTTTGCAGCTCCTAAATTTTGCCCTTTTAGGCAAGTGCCTATCCTGCCTATAGGGAAACTTGGCACTGG
>PXIH01S0118888.1:0-10135 GCA_003024985.2 Euperipatoides rowelli
CATTTATCTGAAAAATTAAATATCATATTCATTCATCTGTCAAATTATAAGATGAGATCACAGACTTCCAGTAAAATGGTGAATGATAAAGACGCACATCAAGTCCGCTTAGATAGAAAATTTTCTAAATGGCATAATGATTTTCAGAAAAGCATTTTGAATTTTGATACACAAGTGGACTATGGTGATTTATATTCTTCCAGGTATGTACAACTGATTCAGTCTTTGAAAAATGCTGATAGAGTGTTCAAAAATATTTATAAGCCTAATTGATTTATTCTCACGTTGTTTCATGAGGAATTACCCACTAATATCAATGTTAATCAAATAATAAAGAAATTAATGACTTTGATAGATATAAAAGATGTAACTTCCATATACTATCCGAGAAACCGAAGATATATTGGTTTGGATTTTACAAATGAAGAAATAAAGAATGTTGTAGAGGAAAAAAATTCTATATTTTGGATGATATATGTGTAGTACCTGCATATTGGGGCACTGCAACGAACCGGTTTGATATGAAAATTCACTGGGTACCCGAGTTAGAGGACTATTCTGAAATAAAGCAGCTATTATCTGAATACATTTATATACATGATTTTTAACAAGAAGAATACATTTATAGTAATGAAGTAAAGGTTAGAACAAGCGTAATTAAAGTAAAAGCAACTGCGGCTAAAGGTTATACATTAGAACAAATTCCGCACTTGTTGAAATATGGGCAAGAACAAGCTTTAATTACTGTTTGTGGTCGTCTACCTCTTTGTCTAAACTGCAAAGAGGTTGGCCATAAGTCAAATGAATGCAATGTAAAGTATTGTAATAAATGTAAATCCCAGTTTGAAGGACAACATAATTGTGTTACTGCAGCGGGCGTAAAATTCTTATCTGATACTCTTAAAAGAATAGATATGGAAGAGTTTAATAAACAGCAAGTTGAATTTTCACAAGAATATAAATAATTTTTGATGCAACAAAAAATGGAGCAAAGTAGTCAAAATAAAGAAACAAAAAGAGCGCAAGAAGAAAATAACATTTGGCAAATCTCACAAAATAAAATGGAAGATGATCAACAATTTAAGGAGAAGCCAGCTAAAAAATAGAAAAGTGAAGACAATGGTGATAATCCCATCATGCAACAAGACAAAATGGATTTGTCTCATACTGAAGCAATAGCGTTGACAAATAGATTATTTCCTTTGCAGTATTGTGAAGAAGAAATGAGTGTAATAAAAAGAAATAACAAAAAGACCATAATGAGGTGTGAAGAAAAAGATTCTAATTCAAGAACGGCTATGGAGAATGCTGTAATTGGAATGGGGAGAAGATAACGTTGACTGAAAGTTAATAATGCCGAGTAAATATTGCTGTGTTAGTATTTTTTTGTGTTGCATTTTTAAGTACCAAACAAAATAAGTTTTTTAATGAAAAGGAATATTACCGGTAATTTATTTACAAAAATTAATATCAAAACGTTAAATGTTAGAGGTTTTACTGATAAAAAAAAGCCTTGTTTTTCTTGAAACAATTATGTGTTAATAAACCTAATTTTTTACTACTAAAGGAAACGAAGAGGAGGAAAAAGGTTAGTGATTGCGTATGGAATATAATCAAAAGTAGCTGAAAACCTTAGAATGCGAGAAGCCTAGGCATGGCGGGTATAATTCATCGCTCTTTGATATACCTCATATTATAAAAGTTGATATAATAAGTAACAGAGCCGTGTATGTTAAGATGGAAATTAATGGTGAATTAAATACTATAATCAATGTGCATACACACATAATATCAAAGGAAAGAAAAGTTTTTTTTAAGTGTTGCAAAAATGTCTTGAAACTTTAGAATGGAAATGTCATTTGCTGTAGAGATTTTAATTGCAATAATAAATACAAGGAAATGGAATTTGAAAACATCGCAAGAAAGTTTCAATTAATGGATACAGCAAATAATAAAAGTTTGGATTATATAGATAGGCCTACTAGACGAAATGCAAAATCAAAAACTAGGCTTGTATTATGTGAGTAAAACAATCTCAGCTAGACTGGCCATGTGCAAGCTGCTCGTAATAATTCATTTACATCATGAGATTTATTGTTAATACTGGCATTATAGAAGTAAGCAATTATTCTATTTTTATGATTATTTAAAGTGTTTGTACTACTATTCAGACCATTAATAATTCAAGGAAAAGTATTTTAACAACTAAATTTACATTTTTGAATATACTTTCTTCAAAAGTCAATATGGCGTCCTATTAAATTTAATATTATGATTTGATGAAATCTATATTTTTGATAGTTATTTATAAAGAAAAAATAAAGTAATTGTTTTAAAAATTAATGATGGATAATATTATCAATGTGATGCGATCAAGCAATTGATTTATATAATATCAAACTTTTGCTATTTGTATTAATGATGCCTTGCTATAATTTGATACAATCTTTCCAAGACATTATAGTGTGAAGTGGATGGCAATTATAAGTCATTATTAACAATTCACTGTACAAAGAAGATGGAATTGAGTGAAATTAATTTAAATACAGAATTATTGATTAATATCAAAAATTCTGACATCATTGAAAAAGTATCAGCGATTGGTGACGATTTAACGTTAATCTTTGGCGCTGTTGAAGAAAATGGTAGGTTATCTAGAATCAACGAATTAAAACTGATTGATGTTATTCTAGAAGAAGGTCTGGATAATGACATATTAGAAATACAGCACTTGAAAAGAAATTTGGTCGTATATATTACATTCAACAATATTGAATCTTTGAAGGATTTTAAATCTAAAGTTGTAGTAATTGATTCGTGCAGAGCTATTTATGCATTCGATCCCATCATAGCTAATGAACAAGAACCTACGTTAATAAAAATAAATAATATTCCTACAAAATATGTAAAACCAATTTTAAGTGATGAATATTTTTCTAAATATGGAAAAATAATTAATATAAAGCATTCAAAGTAATTTTTCAAAGATAATAAAATATATGATACTTCGCCTTCCTTTATAACGATAGTATTAAACAAAGATATTGACAAAAACAGCATACCATTTTTTATTGTACTACCTGGAAGTCTAGCTTTTGTTAGCATCAAAAAAAAGAAGCTCTATTTGTTTTAAATGTAAAGGAATTGGTCACAATGTAAAGGATTGCACTAATTTCTGGTGTGTCAAACTCAAACGTAGATGTCATTTATCTAGAAAGTAGAAACCATACTTGCAACGATATACAAAATAATGTACTTACTCCATTCATCAATTTTAAAATTGGTATTCCCAATATTAATAATCCCATAAAAGCTATGACTCAATTTCCTTCAAATCAGTTAAACCAGATGAATATTCATGGTGTTTCTAAAAAATCTAGAAAAATTCCTGATAAGTCCAACCAAGAAAAGCCGCCGAATCATACTATTTTGAACTCTTAAGAATAATAAAAATCTTAAAAGTGATGTTTCAAAGCAAAAAAAACCTAAGAGAGATATTTCAGAAAGGTTAATAAGAGCATGCACAAGATGGCAGCCTTACAAGCACCTCTAGCAAATGCTGTTGATATTTTTTAGCCTCATTGGCATCAAGATCTTTTAGAAAACCTTAAAAATTATCAAGAATTTATCCAAAATCCGTAGAAGAACTCAACAAAATATGTAAAGTTCTTAAAATCTTTGAAATACTGGGATTTAATCTAAAACCGCTTTATGACGCATTACGGTTTATGTTCACGGTATACAATGAAAATCTTGACGTAAAGATTGGCGTTAACAGCGTAATTAAAAAAGCAGCAAAAATAGTTGAAAAGGAGAACGTAGTTGGAATATAGTTTTCAAGAAATCCTAGATACATGGGAATAGACGTAAAGACCCAGGAACATAAGGTATTATTGGAAAAGTATTTTATTACATGCAATGAAAATTGTTATTCCGACGGATTGGGGCTCAGCCTATAACATCTTTCAAATGAGGATTCACTGGTTTCCAGCGAATGGAGACATGAATCAATTAAAGAAAGATTTAATTAAATATATGGATATGTTTAACATAGAAAATGAAAAAATTGTTTCCCAGGACATAACAGTAACATTGAGTCTGCTGATAGTGTAGGAAGTGTTTAGGAAAATTCTCCATATAGGAAATTCCCCATATTTTAAAAGTTGGTAACATTGCTATACTAATTAAGATTCCAGGACGGGAGCCACTCTGTCTAAAGTGTAAAGAAATAGGGCACAAGTCTGCCGAATGTAGAAAAAAGTTATGCCGTAAATGCAAGTCATTTATTGAAGGCGAGCATATATTTTGTGTAGCCCCCCCCCCCAAAAAAAAAAAAAATATTTTGCAAGTGTACTCGTAAATACGCAATCGCAAAATACAATGGCTGAAATGGAGCAAGATGTTTATGACTCACAGGTAACTAAAGGGACTTTGGATTTATACTCTAAAGAAAGCATGGAGAAATCAAATCAACAAGAAAGTAATGTTGTTAATAGTCAGAAAAAAATGGAGGACAATTTCTTACAGCTCACATCTCAGAGTAGATGTTAACAGTGACTCAAATCAATTGGTGTAGATGTAGATGATGTGAGTGAAAATATAGAATTAAAAGACCAAGCAATGGAAACGGATACCCAAGGTTTCTTATTATAATAGTTTCAAATCTGCTGAAGCAATGTGGATAAGGCGCGTTTGGATACAAAGAATTAAAAGGTAAAATTGACAGATGCGTAGAAAGCTTTTAAATTACATGAACAACTAGTTTTTCTTTTCCATTTTTTCTTTGAATCATTTCTTTTTGTTTTTTCTTTTTTTTTGGTTTTTAACTTTAACAATTTATATTAGATATAGGCTAAGCATCGTTATATCTACTGTCTTTTTTTTTTAAAAAAAAAAAGAAGATACCTAAAAAGCTTTTAAAATATTGCCAATGTAAATATAAGCGGTTTAAATAAAAAGAAGGTAGCAATTGTCTTAAAAAAAATTATTTCTAAATTCTCCTATGCTTCTTCTATTGCAGGAATCAAAGTTAAAAAGTGACGATAACAGAGAGTTATGGAAGGCGCTAAGGAATAAATATGTAATTTATGAAGCAAGAGCAGTAAAAGCTGTACTAGGAATGGCTATTTTTGTGCATAGAAAAATTCGTCCAAAGTTGTAAATGTAAATTATGCAATTTTCAATGTTCATTTTCCGATTTTACCAAGGCAAAGACAACAATTTTATAAGTGTCTCATATTATGCTAATTGGAGATATGAACATTAATTCTCCAGCCAAGGAAAATATTTTAAGATGTTTCATTTTATGAAATGATTTTATGGATATAGCAGAGGAAAAGGGATTTCAAAACAAAGCTACGAGAGCGTGGAGTAGGAAGTCATAGACTGGATAGAGTGCTAATGTCGAATAGCCTACTATTGGAGTGAATTGTACTTTGGAGATGGCAAATGTGACTTTCACTGACCATGTGTTGATGGAACTTTCTTTACTCAAATCATTGAGTGGTAAGAATATAAATAACAAGAGGTTTTATTCCTAAGTAGAATCATGAAATTTTTACATAATTTATGTTAGGTTTGAATAACAATATGCTGTTGGGGAATTTGCATATGAATGAGGTGGTGAAGTGGCTATGTATTAAGGGATTGGCATATGAATTTGGTGCTGAAAAGCAAATAAGGGAGAAAAGACAAATACAAAGGGAATTAAACAGGTTGTATAAAAGTATCAATGCACTAGTATTTGGAACACAAGAAAATACCTTATTGCTTAATTAAAAAAAAAAGAATAGAATATTTAGAGACAGTGCAGAGATCTTTTTTGATTGGGAAACTCTCCAAAAATAGGTATTTGACAGCTAATACTCCAAAAAATTTATTATTTAAGTGGTTGAAAAAAAAAGACAAATAGTAATGTTATAGTCTTAAAAAGGGAAATGATTTGATAGTTGAAGACATGTATCACATCAAAATGGTAGAGAGTCAATTAAAAAAGCATATGTACTTTACTCAATTTGAGGCTTTTTTTCGGCCTTACAACTATAAAAAATTTTTATCTAAAAATGTGAATAAAAGAATAAAGGCAGTGGATCACTTGGGTTTAAACAACAATTTTACACCGAGTTAGAGTTTGCAATAAATAATACAAAAAAAAAATTGCATTCCCCGGACATGATGGTTTAACCCTGGCTTTTTATAAATATTTTCCTTTGGTAATAAAAAGTGTCTTATTGAATTACTTTAACTTTTTAATGAATGTTCAAAGTGCATACTTGCACATTCAAAAATACAATTTAATTTTGATAAAAATGTTAGCCAAAAATCCTTCATTAGATAGTCTATAAGCTAAAGCTGTTTCATTTTCATCATATAATAAACTGCTTTCTCGAAATGTAATGAGTCCCCAATGTTCTGTTGCACCAGAAGGATACAGAGGTATTGCTACCATATCTTGATTTGGTAATGGATATGGAATTTTGAAATATTCTTGGGGTAATATTTCATGGCAGATGTAGCTATTTTAAGGGCATAGGAAATCTGATTCAATTTGTCTGGGGAAGCAAAGGCAAGCATCTTAATGTTACCAACAGATGTTTCTTCAAATTTGAAATCACTCACAATAAAACAAGATATGTCACCATTTTCACTGAAGTTTCAAATACTGACTTGGTTAAATTGTTGTTGTAATAAGCTTATATTGTCTTTTCCTTAATAGGCATATTAGAAAGGGCTTTAAGATTACTATCAGGGATAATAACAATTGAAAAATGTGATTTGATTCCGGGTTCATCAAAACATGGAAATGCCCTGCGAGCATATGTTGGTTGGAATTTTGACGAAGCAAGATATCATTATTTTCATTTNGAACGTTACCCCCCCCCCCCTCCAAAACTGTCAGACAATGAATCCTTCATTAGATAGTAATGTCACCAATATAACTGATATAAGACCTATTTCTTTAATTAACAAGGATTTCAAGATTTTGGTGAAAATGCTATCTGGCAATAATCCTATTTTGAATGGATTATCGCCAGATAACATTTATGGAGTAAGGACTGTAAGGGGTAGATCAATTCAGC
Organism: Euperipatoides rowelli; assembly: GCA_003024985.2. Classification (NCBI taxonomy): domain Eukaryota; kingdom Metazoa; phylum Onychophora; class Udeonychophora; order Euonychophora; family Peripatopsidae; genus Euperipatoides; species Euperipatoides rowelli. The sequence continues at coordinate 7,080 of PXIH01S0118888.1, forward strand.
AGGCTTGTTTAAAATATCATATGGTTTTTAATGCATATAATGAAAAAACTCGTTCAGATTTATATTTATTTAGGATAGATATGAAAAAAGCTTTTGATTATGTTTCAATAGAGTATCTATCGTATTTAACTTTTAAATATTTGGGATATAATAAAACGACTAGGCTAATAATAACATTGGTAAGGTTTAAAAATTGCTTTTCTTAACAAAACATTTGCAAACTTTTCTGCATTACAGGGTTCACTGCTGTCTTCTGCTTTATATTCACTGTACTTTTTGGAATTATTATTAAGGGTTGAAGCATCTATACAGGACATTGTACTGTATGGGAAAACTAAATTGTTAAATCAATAAGTTTCTGATGAATACGAAATTAAGAAGGTAGTTGAAATTTTTAATCAGCTTATCAAAATTACAGGTTCGCCAGTGAACTGGCAAAAATCCTATGTTTATTATATAAAGAAACATAGTTTGAAGAGATCTTTTTGTAGCCTACCAAGGGGGAGCTAGGCAAAATCTTAGGTCTGAACTTTCCGATAGGTAATCATTTTTCATTGATGAAATTTTATTTTGACCAGTTAAAAGAAAATATAGGGAAGCAATTAAGAAAGATTCAATACTACCCTAAAGATTGGAAGGAAAGAGTAAACTTAATAAATGTAATACCCAGCTTTCAGTACTATCGGCAGTTTACTTGTTTAACCAGAAAATTTATGGGTCAACTAATTAAAATGTTTTCAGATACTATATTTGGAAAATTTAAAATAATGGCATTATATAGGCCTAAGGCCTACTTTCCATCAAAAAAGGGAGGATTACAGTTATTAAACTTGGAAATAATGAATCAAGGTGCAATGTACAACTTAATCAGCAGATATACTCATTCATTGGCTCTTGTAAAGTTTATACAATATCCTAACCTAATTAAGAACTCACTAATAAAAAAGTGGAGTCAAATAAATTATAGTAGACTAAACTAAGTAAAATCTTGTTGATAAAAAATCTGTCTTTAAAACTTACAAAAACAAGTTGGTTAATTTAAAAGCAGGTAGAAGCTTAAAATTAATGGCCAATATGGCAAATTTTTATTATAAGTGTCCTACCCACTAAAGACGACCTAAGAAGTAGAAATATATAGGTTCTCAGGATTTAAATTGTGTATTCGGTTGTGGCCAAATTAAGACCCAATTGCATTTATTCGCTGACTGTTAGAGAGTAGGCCTAATCTCTGTCATATCGCCTCTATTACACAGGATAACAGTTTACTACAACTTAAGGGTTTTTCAAAAAAAGCAAATTTGGATTTAATTCCAACAAGTTTGAAAAAAATATATGATTGCCATTTATTTTGCAATCTGGAAAAAGAGGTGTGAAATATTATTTGAGAATAAGAGTCAATTAACATTGGATTATGTAACAAGTTTTGTAGGCAAAATATTACAGAGAGACTATTTTTTTACTTTCTGACTTTTTAATGGGTAAATTATGGGATTTAAGAACAATTTCAGTTAAAAAAAAAAAAAAAGGTAAAAAAAAAAAGGAAAATGAAAAAAAAAAAACGAAGTGAAGAGGGAAAAAGGAAAAGTGAGAGGGGAAAAAAACAATAAGGGAGGAAAAAAAAAAAAAAAATAGTAAAATTTGAAAAGAATGAATTAAGAAAAGGGAACCTTTGGGTAATACTGTGATATTGTACGAGTTTATTGTTTTAAAGAATATTCTTGTTAACCAGCTTGGGACAAAAGATAATAATAAAAAGGCCTTATAATAAGGTACTGTATACTTAAAAAACAGATAATCTCTATTTTTACTCATTTAACACCTTAATTTTCTAATTTAAACTCTACGTTGATAAACAACTCTTTTCTTCCTACCTTTCAGATGAAAGACAAGTTGAAAAAGAGGCTGAACAGCTCAAGTGGCGAACCCATGTCGCCAGCTTGGCTTATACCAAAAATACATAGCAGCTCAGCTGGTTCAGCCGACCCACAGAGCTACTCCCACTTGGCTAGTTGAGAAGTTTATATTTTGTATGAAGTTTTTTTGTTTGTTTTTGTAGCCTCTCTTTCTGAACTTTGTGGAAGTGGGGTTTGATGTACTGTAATTGAAAATGTATTAACTTTCTTTTTGAATAAAGGTAAAAAAAAAAAAACAGTTTAAAGTCGGTCTTTAATTTTTTATTTTGTGTCCAGATTTTATAATAAACTTATTTTTAAAATTATAAATTTATACATTTGTAAAGATAAAATGTTTTTGTAGAAACATTAAAAATTGCAAAAGAATTTACATTTCGGAGAACAATCTTGAAAATACCCACGACTTTGAAAGAAAGTCTATAGTCTTACAGTTGTATTGAAAGAGGTGAAATAAACTACAGCAAATGCCAAGATGTAGTGGTCGAGAGGTTTGTACCTGGCCAGTGACAATGCTAGGCTTGTCCATATAAGGGGTCGAGTGCCGAAAAATGTTGAAATTTTCTTTTGCCATTGGACAGGACTGAGGATTTTTTTCTATTTCTAGTGATCCTAATGACGGAATTTTCAAGCAATAAATGGATTTATGGCTGACATTTTGGATTAAAACAGACGAACCCTCTAAACATCACTGTTGTATCCTGTTTATGAAGATTGTAAAAGATACAAATGTGCATATTGTAAATAGAAGTTCGTTTCTGCTGTTGTGCGAAACTTGTAATAAAATATATATAAAAAAAAAAAAATACAGCAAATGAAAAATAAACATATAAAATAAAAATTAATAATTTCATAATTATAAAAATATCAAAATATTTTTTTTTAATTAATGCAAATTTTTGTAAGTAATTTAAGTTATTTTGAATTCCAGAATTTTTTTAAGTATAAGCAGAGTTCATTTTAAGTATTTAAAAGTCTTAAAATGCTAACAGGTTATAGGGCTCCACCCCCTAAACCCCATTGAGGGGCTTATAGACCCCCAAACCTTCAGCTTATAGCATTACAAATACAAATACAAATACAAATACAAATATGACGGACAACAACAGACTATAGTCCAGCGAGGTTGTCCCTAGTCCTAATCTA
>PXIH01S0120151.1:1329-13574 GCA_003024985.2 Euperipatoides rowelli
ATAATGTTCTAGCTCTGCACATTAGCTAGAAATTAATTTTTAAAAGTACAATGTGTATCAAACAGATACCGCGACGACTGCAGGGTTAATATCATGGAGAAACAAACTAAAGTTTAATAATAAAGGATGATGAAATAAATTTCAATTACCCGGAAACAGCTGTTAGATTCTACAGCATCGTAATAGAATTGATGCTGAGTTGGCCTATCATTAAATGTTACCTATATATTAAGGCAATTAAAAATGTCTAATATAAGTACCAAAGAAATATAAAATAAACTAAAAAATGATGACTAAATAAGCACCAAAAGGAGGTAGAGAGAGGGAGTGAAGAATGAGAAAAAAACAATTTGGAATTGATACTGATGAAATAGATATTAGTAAACAGATATGAGAGAAGTGGATCTTAAACATCTTGATAGTATACCAGAAATCAGATAGATAGAGACAATCTAAGATGGATAGAGAGCCAATAGCTAATATTTTTAAGGGTATAGATAATAAAATTTACAAAAGTAGATATAAAAAGATGGATATAAACTATACATGCACATCAATTCTGTCAGGTTTAGTTAGTTTGTAAAGTTTTTCAACTTGAAGTTTGCTAAACTGTTTTTGAAGTTCATTCATTACTTTTTTTCCCTGCTTTCACCTTCTTTGAACTGTAAAAAATCTAGAATATCTCCACAAAATAGATTATGATTTCTGGTTTTATCAGTACTTCATTTCTGTACAATATAGGCTAATCACATGCCTGTAATGGAATCATTTCTTAAACATAACAAATTTTGTTTGTTTGTTTCTTCATTTTTCCAAATACTTTCATTGTTGTGTGCCCATTATCAAATCACTTTTTTTTTTTACTTTTAGAGGAGTGATCATTAATGTTCTCAATGGAGTTGCAATTGTTTTCGACAATATATTTGGCAAATTTAATTAATATCAGAATCAAACTGAGTAGAAAATCAATTTAAGAGTTATTAAGTTCAACACTCAGTCATAGTACTTTTCTGTGAAAAACAAATCAACAATTCAATTCAATAAACCCGACATTGGAAGACAAAAATTCATACAAGCAAGATTTAAATATATCATAAGAGGAAGCATTAACAACTTTATGAGGAAGCATATTCCATCAGGAAACAACTCAAGGACAAAAATCTTGACCTTACATGAGTGTTATGAGTAACCTGAGCCAATTTTTTTCCATTGCCCCGTGTACAAGCAAGAGACTGATATTTACAATTTTAATGAAATCATCTTTGCCTTTTCATTAGATTGCCACTTACTGCTCTGTTGATGTAGAAGGTTTATCTTTCATGTCACTATTTTAATGGTGTACAATATAGGTATTTGTTTTTTATCAGATTCCAGATCCTTTTTTAACTTAAGAAAAAAAAGTGATAATTGGATATCATTTTTTTTTTTTACTTTAACATCATAAAAGTTCCAAAACACTTTTAATTTGTCCCTTTTTTTTAACTGCACTGAAACCTAGTAGTAAATAACCACCAATACTTCATATACATTGACAGCAAGATATAGTATGTTGGTGCATTTTGGACTACTAAATTAATAAGAAATAAACCTATCTTATAATGAAAATAATTTCTTGGTGTTCTTTCAACATAGCTGTTGTAACTCCATTGTCACAAGTCATAGCTACACTTTCATCAGACAAGAGTTGGCCTATGCTATGAACTCTTCTAAAGCTGACATGGTAAATAGACAGGTTGGAATAGCAGCTTTAATTGCTGCCATCAGTGTAATGATAGATTCTTTTAAATAATATATTTATCAGATTCACTGAATGCCATCTAGTTTTTAATTGCAGTTTTTATTTTAAAAAAATAAATTTCCTGTTATTAACAAGTAATTTATTTTATGAGATAACGCATTAATTAGATTACTACAGGTTCTTAAAGAGTCGGCGTACTGAGTAAAAAATCCTTAGCAAGATGTTCTAAGCCACGGAAAAAACTGTTCGATCACCAGCTCAGCTGGGAATCAAATCTGTAGTATTCCCAGCATATACCTCGACTTGATAGCAGTCAGCATCGCTACTGACTGAACCACCAAGTCAGGACAAATTGCAGTTTTATTTCTCTCACATACATAAGTGCACTAGCATGATCAATAACATTAAAGAAATGTTGTACTCCAACAGAAATGTTATTAACAAACACTTTTACTGTTAGAAGGAGTAAAATATGATTTGAATTGTGAGTTAAAATGAGGGGGACATTAAATTAGATAATGAGCTAAGTTGTTGTGACATGCCACCAGGAAATAAATTGTTAGTGATTGGGGGGCAATGATTTGGTAAGTGGAAACTATTTAAAGTTATGAATGTATATATTAATTACAACAAATAAGTAAAAAATAGTAGTTGTGCATCAAAATTATAGTGTTAAATAATAATGTGAAATAGACGAGATGTGCATTGCATCATGGGTATTGCTGTCACACATTTTTGTATCTTTGTGAATGTAATGGCTGCTGCATGTTTTTAGTGAAATTTGGTAGGCTGTATTGTAAGTAGCCAGATAGCATTGTTGCAAATGTTTGTAAATGATTGGATATCTTAGTGATTACTATGTGGATTGCTTTGTGATTTTTATAAGTGAATTTGTTGTGCGTTAAACTTTGTGGATTACCTTGTGAAAAACGAACATTCAAAGTGAATCTTGAAACCTCAATCAAAACGAGCAGTTGATTGTAAATATCTGAGTGTATTAAATTACGATTAAAATTTAGTGATTAATATTATTTGCATCTGAATAATTTTATTGCAATATTTCAACTTGGTAGCAGAGAGTGGTTGCCTACTTTACAAGAATTTCTGAGCAAATATAAGGATTACATCCGGGACTCTAAGACACGTGGAGAATGACTGTTGGCGGGATCAAATAATGGCCTAGATCTGATTTGGATATTAGACTCGGATGCTTCATCGCACATGATCAACAGTATGGTTGCATTTGGTGATATGAAAATGAATTCTCATGAAAAGCAAATATTTACTGCTAATGGAAACTCATTGATGAACAGGGGAATACAGAATATAACAATCAAAATTTACAATGACACAAAGCTAGAATTACCTAATAACTTGTCTGTCCCAATCCTTACTGGAAACATAATATCCATTTCAAAATTAATAGAAAATGATTACTCATTGGAGTTTACCAAGGGCCATTGCAAAATAATAAAGAAGGGAAGAAAACAGATCATAGCGGATTGCAATTTTGGACATTATAGTACGTTGTAAAAACAAGCGCAAAAAACATTGCGAGAATGGCTGAGGCAGATTTGTTGTTATATTCAGATATGAGTCACTTAGTTGAAGAAAACAATGTGCCAATAGATTTAAATGAACCAGAAGACTGGCCACAGGTAATATTGTCTGAAAATCACCAGAAAGAGTGGAAATTATCTATGAAAAGTGAGATGTTGACACTTAAAAGGAAAATGTTTGGGAAATATGTGATGTACCTTTGCAACACCATATAATACCATGCTGATGGGTATTTAAAATTAAATACAATGAAAAATTATTCCTTGTAGAACCAGAGGTAGATTGGTAGCCAAAGGATACGCACAAAGACCGGGAGTAGGTTTTGGAATTACTTATGCACCTGTAGTGAAACACACCACAATCAGGACTTTGTTTATCATAGCAGGATTTAAGAAGTTCAAATCGAAACATTGTGACATAAATTCTGCATTTCTTTATGGAGAAATCGAAGAGGATCTATTCATGGGATTCTCTCAGGGACCATGGGAGATGCCCCCGAGTAATAAGTGTCTCAAATTGAAAAAGGCAATATATGGCCTGAGACAAGCAGCAAAAGCTTGGAATGAGAGAATAGACAAAACATTGCAGAGTTTTGGTTTGTGCAAAGCGAAAATTGATAAATGCTTATACTACAAAATATCTAAAAAGGATACTTTGCTGGTTGTGATTCATGTTGATGACATATTGATGTTTTCAAATGAACATGATCATATGTTGAAGGTTGTACAGTGTTTAGACAAAGAATACCAACTCAAAAATCTAGGCGAGGTCAGTTGCTATTTGGGAATTCAAGTGGACAGAGAAGAAACCACGGATTTATACAGGCTGTGTTTCAATTGATTTAATGTCGACTCTCACTCTGACTCCCTCTCACACTTTGGCTCCGACTTTGACTCTGACTCTCACTTTTGAATTGAGACAGCTTCAGCGAGTGTACACTTAGATTGCACTGACATCTTGTGGTAGTTTGTGAAATAAAATGGCAACAAGAAACCATAGCGCACTATTTATACTGCAATTTTTTTTTAAGATTATTGTAAGAATTAAATTTTATATAGGCTATCTGTATAAAAGATTACTTACAAATAAAAATACTTTTTTCGGACATTTTGTTGATTTTTTTCTCAATATATTATAAGCGTACCAAATTATTTTTTCACAGTTACCGTATATTCAAAATGGCCCTGAACAATCATCTGCTGAAGTGTGCATAGAGGACACATCGTCGCTGACTCGATGACTCTCCATTTCCTCCATTTGATACAGCCTCACTGACGTCAGAGTGCAGAGTGAGAGTCGGCATTTTTATCCATTTGAAACACAGCCACAGTATCCATCAAACTATAAAAATTAAGCAACTAATAAAAGATCTGAATTTAAACGAGGGAAAAGGAAGTGACATTCCTATGGTTACAGATTTTAACAGAGCAAGACATGATGTAAATAGTGAACCCTTACAGAACAACATACGTTATCAACAATGCAACGGATCACTAATGTATTTAAGTTTGGTGACCTGTCCAGATATATCGATAAGTACCAACATTCTAGGCAGAAGTGTGTCTCAACCCACAGTAGTGCATTGGGAAGGATGCAAAAGGATAGTGAGGTATTTAAAAACGACCATTGATTTAAAGTGGCATTTAAATAACAAAAATGACGAGATGATTAACGTTTTGTGTGATGCCGATTGGGGGTGGTGATTTGGTGGACAGACATTCTATTTCTGGAGGAGTATATAGGATGTGAAGCAGCGTGATTAACTGGAGTACAAAGAAGCAGAAATTTATATCTCTATCAACAGTGGAAGCTGATTATATAGCTTTGTCAGAAGCGGTTAAGGAGGTAATGTGGTTGGTGTCATTGATGAGTGATCTAGACGGAGCACTGACACATCCAGTTGAGATTAGTTGCGATAGCAAAAGCTGCATCTCAATAGCTGAAGGAGAAGGACTCAATAGTCACACTAAGCATATCGATATTAGAAATCATTATACTAGGGAGCAAATACAAAATGAAACTGTTGCTTTAAGTTTCTGCCCAAGTGAATTAATGTTAGCAGATATATTTACTAAACCTCTTGGACAGAAGATTGTTACAATTTGAATAAGACATTATAATGATGTACAAATGATTTATATATATATTTTATGAGGGGGGTGTTAGGAGGAGTAAAATATGATTTGAATTGTGAGTTAAAATGAGGGGGACAATTAAATTAGATAATGACCAAAGTTGTTGTGAATAAATTGTTAGTGATTGGGGGGGGGGGGGCAATGATTTGGTAAGTGGGAACTATTTAAAGTTATGAATGTATATATTAGCCAACAACAAATAAGTAAAAAATAGTTGTGCATCAAAATTAGTGTTTGCATTATATAGTGGTATTATATAGTATTAAATAATAATGTGAAATACACGAGATGTGCAATGCATCATGTGTATTTCTGTAGCACATTTTTGTATCTTTGTTAATGTAATAGCTGCTGCATGTCATTAGTGGAATTTGGTAGGCTGTATTGTAAGTAGCCTGATAGCATTGTTGCAAATGTTTGTAAATGATTGGATATCTTAGTGATTACTATGTGGATTGCTTTGTGATTTTTATAAGTGAATTTATTGTGCGTTAAACTTTGTGGATTACCTTGTGAAAAACGAACATTCATAGTGAATCTTGAAACCACGACACCTCGTTAATCAAAATGAGCAGTTGATTGTAAATATTTGAGTGTATTAAATTACGATTAAAATTTAGTGATTAATATTATTTGCATCTGAATAGTTTTATTGCAATATTTCAACTTTTACCATGTCAAATTCAAAAGTAGGAATAAACATTGTCCAGTTTCTAGTTGCTTTCTCTAATTCATGAAAAATGTAGCTGTTTTGATGGTTAGATATAATCTGATATCATATTGGCCACTATGACTAATATTAATTCCACAACAGATTTTACAAAATACATACTTTTCTCCTCTATTAGATTTGAAGTCTGAAATATACACAGACTTAAAAAAAATCTGAAATTGTCTTATTTATTTTCATTGTCAAAATTTCTAAAGATTAGCTTATTAATTAACAATAAAGTTTGAAGACTCGTTTTCATTAATGAGAGCCACACACATGTGATGAAGAAATTGAAAAACTGAAATACTTCACTTCTTATATATTTATGGTAGCACTCACTAATTAAACATCATTTATTAAATTTCAACTAAGTTAAATTGGCAGTTTAATTATTTCAGAACACTAAATGACAAAATTATTTTTTCATAATCTTTCTAAATTGTTTTTAGAGTTGAGGAGAATCTGGAAATAATTGGTTTCTGAAATTCACTGAACAATTCTTTATTAAATAAGCATAATGGACCAATATTATTAATATTCAAACTACAAATTAGAAGCTGATTTCCCAACAATTGGGATTTAGTATGTTTCTAATTTCAAAACATTCCATGTTATTAAAAAAATAATTTATATTGTCAAATTGGAATTTTCAAATAAAATTTAAAGTGAAGAGTATAGCAAAAAATGATTGCATTGTCATTGATAGTGTACAATCAAAACAAATGAGTTTTATTAATCACTAACATGTCATTTGACTAAATCTTATATTAAAAAAAAAATTACTTAAAGGTCACACAAAATGGATTTTTTTTTTATGATTTCATTTCAAAGAAAATTATTAAAAAAAAAAATTCCACTTGGTTAAAAAAAAAATTCAAAAAAATTAAAGTTATTTAAAATTCAATATACAATTTTTTTTTTTAAAAAAAAAAATTTGCTTCACCTCTGTGTGAAGCTACTTTATTTCCAATATGTACATATTTTCTAAATACACTTTATAGGCTTACAATATTTCAATGAAAAACATCTGGATCTTTTGGTTTACATGATTTGTATTATAATTACGAGGACATATCGTTTTCTGCTTGAACCAATTTAACCTGGGGCAATCTTAGCCACCGTAGCGCCGAGCGAAGTCCTTATACACTTGACTACCCCGATGGGGTAAGTTAATTCTTTTACCTCCTCCCCCTTTGTAGGGTAGTGCTAAAAGTATCCTGTAAATAGCATTGATTGTAAGAACTTGACAATCAGGAATAAATAAATGAGATACTGTAAGTTAATTCTTTACGATTCTTAGGGAGATGGTTATTTATTATAGTAATATATAGCGCAATAAAATATCCATAATAATTTTGGTCTTATTTTATTTTATTAAAATATTTAAGCCTAGGCTTATGCAGTAAGAAAAGAAATATATACAAATAAATAATACAAAAAACATAAAGTTTTTTAAATGGCGTTGAAGGGGCGAAAGTATATCCAATTTATTATAACGCTCTTTGTAATTTAGTTTTCTAAATCCGTGAATTTTTTTTGTTAATTTCCTGAAGGTTTTCTCAATTTTCATTGTCAGATTTTTTGTCAAATTGTATGATGATGGAACCATAATCTATTATGGGTTTTAAGTAATAAATATATATAATCTTAAAAATTTCAGGAGTTAAATATTTTACATTGTTTTTGATATAACCAAATTTTTTGTTTAAAGAGTTTATAATATTTTTATTATGAATACTAAATGAAAAATTTTCTTTGAAGAATAAACCTAGATCTTTGTGTGAATATACTGATTTTATAATTTCTCCTCTATATAAAATTTATATCTTGGATTATTACTATACTGTATGTAGTATCTCTGTTTTTAATTTTGCTGATTTTTAGGTCTTTAGATAAGCAATCTTTAGAAATGTCAGTCAAAATGTTTTGAAGATTACTATTACTATCTATATCTTTTATTTGGCTAAACAGTTTAATATCATCTGCGTAAAAGAGAGAGAGAGAGTGAGTAGTTTCTATGAATTACAGCAATACCACTTACATTTACATATCGGTCTAAATAATTTTTTTAATACTCTATATCTCCAATAAAGAATTTACATTTTGATTTTACATCTTTAGAAATGTTGAAAAATGAGGAGTATTAATCGTTGGTTCTCGTCTAATATAGTGAACCTACAACACTGTAGGGTGAAATTGCGCTATGAATAATAAAAGGCAAATTATTAGAATTTACGGATTATATTATTGGATAAATAAACATACAACTGCAGAATTTCAGTTTAATTAATGATCTTTAGTTTAATTATGATTAACAAAATTTTATAACAGCAGAAAGTACAAAATTCAGAGCTAAAAAAAAAAACATGTCGTAAGTGACCTATCACTTTTTTTTAATTGCAACTAAACTATTATTTTTCTGACAAACACAGACCAACTATATATTGCATAAGAAACCAGGGATGAATAACTTATGATAGATGGCGCTACTCTACAGAAAGATACAATCAATAATAAGTTATATTTCAATATTTTTCTAGCTTTCAATATTACTGTAGGTGAATTGTGCGGCGATTTATTACATAAGCAAAATAATATTGTATTTATATTTGCCATATACAAATAACTTTTGCTTTTAGATAGTGTTTCATAGTGATATTCTTTATTTAAATATGTTTAATTAATTTATAATTAAATCAACAAATCTATGCGGATGTGCCTCTCATGTTCGCTGTCACTATCTTCCCCTGCCAAGGAGTTAAAATGGTAAAGAATTATCACTCTTGGAATTGCATAGTTAAATATCTTTGCTATCCATAATGAATTAAATTGTGTAATCTAGTTATTAAAAAAACTAAACGGAAAGAATTGTACTTTACCGATTCATGGCTAGCGTGGGTTGTTTTTATGCTATGAAAGATTTTGTGCTACTGCTTACTCCTGATTACATCACAAAAAAACTCTCAAACNCAAAGGATCGTTTATATGACCTTTGACCTATGTAGAAATATTTATTAAATTTCATTTCTAAATAACATTTTTTAGCGGGCAGGGGGGGGGGGGGGTTTACCAAGTGAAATTATTTTTTTTAGTAATTTTCTTTGAAATAAAATCATAAAAATAAAAAAAAAATATTTGAAGCCTATTCATAAAATAAGTAACGATTTTAAATATCTCAGTTTTAGCCCTTCAATCAGGAATTTTCTTAATCATGCTAACATCTTATATTTATTAGCTAGTCACTGACTGAATTACAAGTCAATTAGATCTTATTCAGATTTTTTTCTTCACATTTGAAATACTGTATTTAAAAAAAATAGATCAGCCCACAGACTGTGAAATAAGATCTCATCTGTTTCCTTAATGCAAGAAATGTCAAACTTGTTGAGATTCAAAGACAAATTTGCAAGGTTTACGGCGTAAATGCTAAGAGTGATGGAATAGTGAGAAAATAATGGTGGTCGTCAAAATATACATGACGATGCGTGCATTGGATGACCATTTGTGGTTAATGCTGAGCGCGGTCGAAAAAAAATATGAGGATAGACGCTCACCATTTCTTACTTTCTTTGCATTTTTCACAAGTCTCATAGACTGCTTTGTATCAGAAGATGTTCCTTGCTGGCAATCATTTCTTAGACGATGATGAGGTGAAAAAAGTAGTGAATAGCTGATTATCATTACAGGTGACTGCATTCTATGAGGGATGATGATAAATGCTTAAATAATGGTGGAAACTATGTAGAAAAATAGTTTAATACTGTATATACTTAATTAAATTTAAAAAAAAACTTTGTAAATTAATTATATATTTTTTTAATATCCAACGGTAGGCTACTTATTTAATGAATATGCCTCTTAAATTATTATTTTTGAAACAATATTAGAAATAATAAATTTTTTAATGTTATATAGTAAATAGTATATAAAAGAAATATTTTAATTCTACTTAGCCTCTATATTAAATTATTGCTGTTCAAATAGCTAACCTACCCTTTATCTGGAGCCCAGGATTCTCCACTATTAGGATAAACAATGAAAGGTTTATCTCCACGATTAAGTTTGGCATTTTCTAAAAGTCCTTCAACATAATTAGGACTAGTGCAATTAATTCCAATAGCAACAAGCTGACTAGAAGACGCACAGATTTTCACAACTTCGGCAAACTCTTCCTCATGGCAGGTCTGAGCCGAATTCTTAGAAATAAAAACAAATCATTAATTCATTGCACAACTTTGAAATAAATAGTAAAATCAAAATAGATAAAGTAAAATGTTTGCATGTTTCTCTATCTGTACTTCTAAAGGTACGGTACCTAAAATATGAGATAGAAAATAGTGAAAAAATGTAACCTAGGTGTTACAGCTCTAAATTTATTAACCTAGTCTAATAGGCCACCTATAAAATTTCAGGTCATATCTAAGTAGGGTTTCCAGATTTCAAAATGGAAATAAAAGAAACCATCTAATAGTTGTAGAAAGATTTTTTTGAAAACTTAAGGAATGGAGTATTTCTGATCTGACACTACATTACATAAATTTTTTTAAATCCAATAGATAATAAGCTATTAACTGTAAATAAATAAATAAAGTATTTTTCATTTTATAATTTAGTTTAATAAACTTTCTAAACTATATTTAAACTATACTATAATTAAACAATATTTAGCATTGGAATTACAGTAATTCCCATTTCTCCAAATAAACGCATATCTATTTTTTTCTTTTTTTTTTTGGTGGAGAGATTGGAGACAGAAAAACTAGTTTTCATGTAGAAGCATGATCATTCATTTTCCTCTTTTATTAAATATCAAATTAATTGTAGTGTAGTTTTTAAGAAAAATTATGGTGTGTTGTGCGCCATACTGGAAGACATAAAAGGGCATTTATTCTCCTATCATGCAACATTGTCAACATTACAGATTTTTTCAGCTAAATCTTGCGGTTTAGTTTTTTTTTTAGCCATGCAGTTTTTAAGGTCTATCGGAGTTAGGGAATTTCAAGAGATTTTGCGGACAAGTCACACATGCATTCATAATGCTGATAAAGCCATGCTATCGATGTTTTTATTTAGTAAAATAGAATGAATAAAAACATAATTACCTGTTTATTGAATAATATTAGTTTTGCAACAACATGTATAATTTCCCTTATAGGTTTAATATGGAAGGTGGAAAATTTTCATGATATAAGGGATTTCCCAGGTAATATGGAAGATATGGCAACAGGGGACTAGCCAGAAATTTTTTTGGGTATCTTGGGATGTAGCTCATATTATATTTTTGACAAGCTTTTTTTTTTTTTTTTTGGCTGTTGAAATAGATTTTTAAACTTTGAGGGGTGTCTAAACACCCCTTCCCCTGAATACACCTTGTCTGAGTAGAAGTTGCTGTCAAAGGACACAGCATAAGAACATAGGAGCCCTTTACATCAACTTAAACCTGAATCTGTTTGTTTTTTTTTTCTTTAAATTAATCCCTTTCTGCCATTTTAAAGTGTTGGGGCATGATTGCCAACCCGGCTGACCAGATTTACAGCTTTTGAAAAAAAACAACTAATTAAATAAGCTCTACTCTAGAAAATATGTGTTGCCTACAAACACTTGCAAATAAAAAATATATCTACAACTAAAAATAGCTTAGTGAATAATGCAACCTAGTTTTTTTTAAAAACTTTTAAATTATTGAAAATTGCTAATTAAGATATTCAATATTATTGAAATTAAGATAATGCTAACTGGTTGGTGGTTTCAGTTAGGATATTAGTAGCAATTAGTTGCCTATCAGCCTACATTATTTTATTGCCAATGCTATATAGCTATTGCTTATTTTTTAATGTTCATTAAATAAGCTTCCAACTATGAATACAGATTTTTAAACTATGGAATGTGCAATTTGGTACTAGGAAAGGGGCAAAAAAGGGGTCCATGAGTCCAAAGCAATTCCAATAATGAAGGGGTAAAGCTAATACCACGATCGTGTATAGGGTTTTACGAAACAACGTTAGCTTTAGTCCCTTAGATGGCCGGTCCGAGCTGATTTTATACTAATTTTTGAATATTTTTGATAATTTTTTTCACTTTTTCTACAGTATATTTAAGG
>PXIH01S0122020.1:0-10151 GCA_003024985.2 Euperipatoides rowelli
ATATCCGTTAGATAAATCTGACTAACGGTTGCCACACTTCCTGACCCCAATTCAAAATTAGCCAATCAGAAAGCGTGTGGTATATCATAAATCATAAACATTTATAAATTAAAAATATAATATAGCTGATATGGTAAGAAAAGAGGAATAATAAAAACTGAAATGATTGATTCAATACAAGTACCATTTTATTATGGATAATCAATTAAGTTATGAATATTGTAGTGAGCGCTTGAACCAAATTGCACACAACTTTTTATGTTAATATTCACTCCAGGAATGTTAGATATTGCATAATAGTGAAATAGGGACTCACAGCAACATAGATATTCCATAGCAGAACTGTCTATCTTCACAATAATTAGTCCCATAATTCTTGTTTCGATACATTATAATGAATCTACAGTATATACTGTATATAAAATCTTAGTATGTGATACGTGGTAGAAATAGACTAGCATCAGCTATTGAGTAAATTTATAACTAAAATCCAATAATTCTAATATTTTAGAATTATTGTCATTTTTAAAACAAGGGAAGGAGTGGGGAAATAAACAGGGGAGAGGGCAAAAAATGGGATAAAGGGGAAAATAAGATTTTTAAAAAAAACGGGGTTAGGGGGAAAAAAATGGGTGGAGTGGGCAAATATTAATTGCCATCATTTTAACATCCTAGTGCATAGATGTTCTGCGCCTGGTTATTTCTTTGCTATTTATTTTGTTACATTAATTTATGCATTCAGGGAGCAGCTGATTTTAGTTTATATATTGTTTCCGTTCGTAGCACGACTTGTTAATAATAAATGCAGTGCTCATATAATCTGATAAATTATAGGGTCGAAAAAAAGGCCGTAAAACAATGGATTTTAGTGCATGTGAGAACTAATGGTAATTTATTCATGTATTCATATTATTTTACATATGTGTGCATTCTTGTAGATAAAATAATATAGTCTGTATGATTATTCGACTTACTTTGTTGCAATTGGCATGCGCCTTTCTAGCAAGCATTATTTTATTTATGTTTCTGATTTCTAACGAGCTTAACCATATTATTTTTATTGTTTTATTCAATTAAATAAAACACTCATGTAGACTTCAAGCCTAGCCTTCCTTAAGTTTTCTGTGCTTATTTTTTTTCTTCAATCTCACCAACAGCCATTTCAGGATATAATCTCCCCAAAATTCAACATTTTCCGGTGCAAAATTCTTAAGTACAGTACGTAATACATGGCAAATAGACTAGCATCATCTATTGATAAAATAGTATCACCTATAGATTAGAACTGACAACAATTTAATAACTCAATCTAATATTAATATTCGGTTTTAACTTAAATAATTTTTTCGTTTTTAAACCAACGGGTGAGACAGGAGGGGCAAAAAAAAAACAGGTGGAGGGGAGGAAAAATAAGTTGTTTTCATTTTTAAATAAACGGGGGAGGGGGGGGGGATATTAATTGGTGTCATTTAACATTCTATGGTGCAAATGACCTCGGCTGGTTTAGCTAGTTATTATTATTTCAATAAGCAGCAGAATGTTGT
This sequence comes from Euperipatoides rowelli, assembly GCA_003024985.2. NCBI lineage: Eukaryota > Metazoa > Onychophora > Udeonychophora > Euonychophora > Peripatopsidae > Euperipatoides > Euperipatoides rowelli. The sequence continues at coordinate 1,545 of PXIH01S0122020.1, forward strand.
AAAATACTATTATGGGATATTTATGAATGTTATGTTTCTATCTGAAAAGATGCAGTATACTGTTATGGAATTCCAAGATTATTATATTGAATTTTAATAAAAGGTAGTAGCTTAGAAGTAAGCTAGTAGAAAACAGATTGATGTAGTTCATTACAAAAAAAAAAAATGACTTGCCTAATTCTTTCCTTCTCACCATCAAAATTTAAACGGGAGTTTTAAGCTTAATTACAGTTTGGCTCAGGAAAGCTATTTGTATTTATTAATAAAAATTTTGATTTAGTTCTGAATGCACAAATATCAAACTAGACATGTTATCATACTGTTATCAGGTTTCTATTAATTTCAAATCAGAAGTAATCCTATTAAGCTATCAGAAATCAACCATTTAACACCAAGGTACATGATTTAAAATTGAAGACTGTAAACTGGAGCCACGTGGAATCCTACCATTATAGGTTACGCATAGAAACTTACCTGCCGGATATCACTTAGTAATTCTGACATTCAATTTATTTTTGATTGTAATTGGATTTTTTTTAAAAAAATTATATATATATATATTTTTTTTTGTTTACAGTTAGCAATTGGACTACTTGAAAGTAATGGTTATTAGAAAATTAGTAAAACGTCTATCAATTGGCAATTTAGCTAGCTACAGCTTACTCACTGAACCAATATCCCTTTAATTGAAATTTACTGTAACATTCTCTCACAATATTAGCATATTGCATCATTCTTTCTTCAACACAATATTTATGTTGTTATATTTAGTAATTTTATAAATAATCCATTCAATAAAAAAAATACCTAGCAGTAGTTGTTACTTCTGGTTTTTGCATAGGTAAAACATATCCACCGCGGACATGTAAGTTGATCTTTTCAAGAGGAGTGGTTAAGGGTACAAATGTACCAGTAGATGGCAAAGCTTCTCCAGTCCAGAAATCATACCAAACAGCTTTAGGGAAGTAAGGCTTTATTTCGGTTAAACCCTAAATGAAAAATATATAATTTAATATTCTATATTTAGAAAAAAAGAAAGCCATCAATATACAGCATATACAGTATATTATAGGAATTATGAATTTTTATAAATAAAAAAATATGTAATTCATGTAAACAATTAACAAGTAGCCAAATTGCTGTTTTATTTTTCCAAATTTATAAAAAAAATATATTTCTTGGTTATTTATAACATCTATGATTTCTCTGGAATAGATAATTTAACCTCGGTAAAAATGTGCAAGCACTATGCATAATGCCCACATTTGGCAACACATATACTGTAATTCCTGACAAATTTCAATAAATCTAATAAATTGACAGTGCCTAAGGATATATTAGAAAAGAGAAAAATTTTATTTAGTAAAACTTGCCGTATTGCTATAAAAATTTACACTTAAGCTGCTACTATCAATGGCGGTGAAAATAAAATCTGTATGAAGCAAGTGTTGCCATCTATTGACAAATGGCTATACCTTCAGTGTTTGTTCGATATACTGTGCTATTTTACACCACACGTAAAAATTTTATCATTTCTATTTAAAGAACAGTTTCATGGTTCAGCCAATGATACAAGCAGAGGTCACGCTATAATTTTTTTAAAGGGGTCTAAAAACCCCCTAGACTAAAATCAAAGTTTTTTTTTTTTTTAATTTTTAGAAGTGAAGTTAAGTAGCATCATTGCTTTTAACAATAATACATCTTGAATAAAAATCAAAAAATCAATACTGTATATCAGGCCCCTCACATCCTAATTTCAGACCCGGGACTGAAAATCCAGATGGGGCCTGCTACCGCTCTCTTATATTTTTGATAACTTTTTTTTTTTTTGCTGTTGGAACACTTAGGTATTACAAGGCTATTTACCTTTTTAATAAGTTTTTTTTTTTTTTGGCGGTCAAGTATGTCACAACTATGTAGTATCTTATGTAATTTGGTCAACCAACACTGACCTTCCCTCACCAGGCCTGGGCCCACAGCCACCTAATACTTTGAATATACAGCAGGCCTTTGTGGAAGGCCTGCTGTATATTCAAAGTATTAAAAAATACCAATATTTAATAAATATCAAGGGTTTTGTCAATCACATTATATAATCTTTAAAAATTAAATATTTTTACATGTTTATAATCTTACATGCTATAAATCAGTCAAAATATTTTCAACATACTCTTAAAATATAAATTTGTTTATTTTATATAAAATAAGTAATCTTTTAGCAAAGAAAAAATAATTTTAACTTTGTTTACTCTTATTTTTAACAAAGAGCTGGAAAAACCTGTGATGCTAGGTATTGTGGAATTTGTATTTACAGTAAGCTACTGTATATATTAAAACAACTCAAGAGTTAGGAAAGACTTAGTCTTATTACAAATACAGTAAAATGGAAATACAATGATTTATAAAATCAATCAAAAACAAAATAACAAAATGCACAGAGTGCAACTTTTAAAATTCAGATAAGAGATATGAACATATTGTATACCAGTACACGAGTTTAAAAATACGAAAATATAACTTTTATAATAAAATCTGATTATCTACTTTCGATCTATGACTTTTTCTATTTTACAGTCTAAAATTACTTAAAGAGGTACAAAACAATCCAGAATATATTACGATTAGCCTACCTATATTTTTTTTTCAGACATATTAAGACATTTTTATTGAAAAATTAAGCAGACACTGTAGTTATGTCATAAAAGCTTTAATAATATTCAACACTAAATATGCTAACTAAAAATTACCCTATATTTTATTTAAGTGTCCGGAAGTTGAAAATATTGTCTCCAGTGATTAGAGCTAAATAAAACTACTGTAATTATTGATAATCACAATTCTTTTTTTTTTTTTTACCTGGGATTTGGATAGGTGCATCGGCTGTCAAGTGATTTAAAACATGGCTTCTGCTGCTTTTTTTTTTTTATTGTAATTATAAATAAATAGTAAAGGGAGAAAAAAAATAGAAATTATTCAGATTTTATTCAAAACTCTGTCTATTTCTTTTCATAAGTTTTTATGTTGAGTCATTAAAAATAAGCAGCATTAAGTTTTGCAAAATTCTTCTGTTTATTTATTTTTTTTCATATCTTGCTATATATCGAGTGATAGGATTTAGGCTATATTTTGTTCAAAGTGCTTGGTCTTCCTTCTCCCCAAAAGACATTTCGTTGTTGTGTCAAGCGTATTCTATTGGGTTTTTAAGAATCATAATTGAAGTTAATTAGACTCATTCTCTGAAGAATTTAATTACAAATTAAAATACCTGTAGTTTACAGCTATTTTAATCTCTCATTAAGCCATTTTTTTTTCATGCAAGCAAATACGCATCTGACATTTTTCACAAGGTTTTTCAATTATTTTAAGTGTGAAATATGCGTCTAGATGCTTTAACAAGATCCCTGGATACAAGCCTCAATTTTATCTTCATGCTCCTTGGAGCTGTTTGGAACAACATTATTTTTTAACTGTTACATAAAACTTGTTCTAGCTTTGGGACGTGTTAACACATTATCAAATTGTAATAGTATCACACATCTCTAATAATAAACCCATTTTTTTAATTTTTTTTTTTCCCTAATTAATTTGTCAATTAGAGAAAATAATTGATTCATTTTTGGAAATTGTTACTTCTTTCGACAAAGCTTCAAATCAACAATAGTGCTGAGTCATTTCAGAAGGTTCTTTTCATTCAATACCTCTATAATAAGTGCCAATTCATTTTTTTAAGATTCTTTACTTTTAATAATAAAATTTTAAACTGGGCACTTCGTGGGAAAAAAAAAAGTATTAAAAGTAAAACAAACAATCCTCCAAATTTTCTGACTTCCTGGTAACATCATTATCCTAAATTATATTCAGTATATTGGGCCAATAAAACAATTTGGTTTTTAAACTCATGAAAGATTATAGAATTTGAAAGTTCTCAGATGGTCTGGGCAAAAGATATTTTTATTTGATGTTTTTTTTTCTCCTCAGTTAACTTTCCTGTACTCTTTATAGAACACTCTTGCAACAGAATTAATCCCCAACCCATCGGCTATACATAGCTCTATATACACAAATAAAAATATAGACATTAATTTTTATTAATATTAATTTGTATTGAATTGTACTAACTTGATACAAAACGGGAGAAATAAGAAGAGCTGGGCCCCACAAGAACTGTTCATCAATATAATATGTCAATTTATCTTGTGGAAATCTGAAAACAAAAAACAAAAAAAAAAACAACATGAATATTTTAGTATTTAACAATTAAAAAAAATGAATAAATTTATATGGAGATTTAAAACACTCCTTAACACAAATATCTTGTACAAACTGGAATGTTTAATAATTTTAACTTACTGAAAATCATATTTACTTACAGTATATAAATGAAATATATTTATTTCATTTAATTGCAGTAAATACGGTACTATACGTACTGTAAATATACAATACACTGTATATACTATAAAGTATAAACTGTATAAGCTTAAATTACGACGGTTTCATTTGTATTGATTCACCTATGGAGTCTAATCTGGTTGTTTACTTGTAGTTAGCAGCTTGATCAAGTGTGCAATGTAAACAGCGATTGATGCTGCTAATTTATCCAGATGTTGAATTATACTTAATTAGTTGTGCTAATTGTATTTTAGCATATGCATTTACTGTAAATATGCTGTAAATGCATTGTGCTACGACATTCTTGTTTTATTCATCTGATTTTAGCTTTATGATTTAATAATAAAGTTGTAATCCCAGACTGCATGTGAGAGTTGTAATCAATTACTGTATATATAGTATATATTTTTCATGTAATTGTAATTACAGTAGCATGTGCATGTGTAATTTTTTTAAAAGTTCAAATAATCTATATCAATCCACATGATTTAATAAATTATTATTATTGTTTTAAGCCAATGTTTGGCTTTACTTGTGTCAACCGTACTTTCAGGAAATATCTATTTAAATAATGAAGAAAGTGATTGTAACCTGTTGCTGTGAAGAACCAAAAATAAATTATTTTACTTTTAGTTTGTGTCTGAAATCATTCTTTTTACAGACGATTAGTTTTTTTTCCTGAAACCAACCTCAAAATGTTTGCCTTATCTGTTCTTTTCCCAGGGATGGCATTTTTAGTCCTTTACTATCTAGTGCTGCAGTCAAGACCTGAGAGAGAAATTTTAACAGTAGGATAGTTTATTTAGGGACTCCCTTCACACTTCTCCATTAGTCATCTTGTTCTAAGTCACAATGGTTTTATGCAATGAGCTATAGCCTGTAAGACCAAAAGAATATTGAAAATGAGAGGGGAGGAATTGAGTATTCTGTTGATTTTCTGATTTTGGGGCCTCATGCTCCTTCATGATAAATATAAATAAAATAAAAAGTGGTACAGAGAGAAGAAATCACATTTGATTTAAACATCTTTGTATATAGCCTACAACAACACAGATGAGAACAAAAATTCACATTAAAACATCTTTTTATATTGCAATGTAAATCAGATCCTTAGAAATAATAATTAGTAAAAAAAAAAAAAAAGTTGATAGGCTTAATATTTATTTATTAAAAAAGAGCTTTCCTAAATTTTTTTTTAACATTTTGGAATACAGCATATAAATTTGTTACTTTTTATGATTCATGCACAAAATGCATCCATATCTAGCAAGTTACTTTGTAGCATAAAACTATTGGCTTATCAGAATGTACAATATATGATGAATGTTTTTTTAAATAAGCTTAGCCAGGCAGGCGATCATAGTTATCAACAATTTGCCTAAAAATGTTTTATAGATAAGCAATGTACGGTTGCAATAATATGTAATATACTGTAGGTTACAGCTTCTGGGTCCATTTTGAGTCTTGGGCCCAGGTACAATATACTCCCTATGACCCCCCCCATATCATAGAGCCTTGCTGCAGTGACCGTGTTCATTATAGAGCAATATATGATAGCATAACTTCTTGCTTCAAGGTTATTTTAAATTGTCAGTGGCTTACTTGTACACTGTATTAAGCATTTGTAATAAGTGCTCAGTTCTTCCCTGTTGTTATTGCCAAAAATATTTGTCAATATGTTGACTTTGGCAATAAATGCAGAAACAATTTTTATCTACAGTCGCTCTTTATACCTTCCTTTACCAAAGTTGACTTGCAGCTGAAGAAGGAAAGCAGTTATTATCCATCGCCAAGTTCATGAGATTGCGAGTACAGCCAATTTGTTACTTCAGCGACAATATTCACTGTAATATATACAGTATATACACTATTTAAACTATCTATTATAGATGATAAATTCTGCATATACTGAATTTAACACTAAAAGATATACAGTACATCGTGAGAGGCTCACATTTTCCTGTAAATGTTTTAATGTAGGCCTATTTTACTTCTAGTTATTTATTTTATTTTATTAATTATTTATTGATAGCCTATTCTTCATTTGGATACAGTTCTAGTTTGCTCCATCCATTGGCTTCTAAGAAAGTGTGGCCAACTTTCATTGATTGACCCCTGATGAATTGAATGGGTATTGTGAGCCCACGTTGGGAATTATGATTATTGTTTCAATACATGCACATCATAAAATATAAAAGATGCCTTAAGAAAATAAAGAATGGTGTTGTAATTAAATAATTCTGAAAAAATTAAAAATATTTTTTTAAATAAAAAAAATCTGATAAAAAAAATATCCACAATGAAAAATATCGGGAGAAAAAAAAACTCTAGACTAAAAAAAAAATTTTTTTTTTTTTCATATCAAGTTTATATCAATGTCAAACCAGAGCAAACTTATTGAATGATTAAAGATTGATAATTTTTTTTTTAAAAAAAAGTGACAAATTGGATTAAAACATTAACTTTAAAAAAAATTTACCACAATACATACATACATGAAAGAATTAAATACCATATATAGATACAGAAATATCGTAGATAGCTATACTGTAGATAGATACAGTCTATAGATAGAGAGATACAGTCTATAGATAGAGATATACAGTATATCTATAGAGATCTACTGTTTGGAGAACCATCACTTACTCAAAAAATAAAGCCCTGGCCACTGTCTCACCATACAAATTACTTCGGTAAAAAAGAGTGTACAAGTAAGGTAATAAAGAATAACGTGCGGCCAAAGCCACCCGACTTGAATTAATAATAGCACCACCAAAAGCTGCAGGATCTTGATCCTAAATTTAAAAAAAAAAAAGTAAAGTGGGAAATTATTATAAGCATCTAAATAACAACTACAAATAACAAAATATAACAAAACATTTATTTTCAAGTATAAAATTAAATAGAAAAATTAGAGTTGTACAATTTTAATTTTATCAAATCTACTCTTCAAGCCTCATTTATATTATGTGCACCTGTTAATAAAAAAAAAACTAGGAGCCCACAATAAAACAAGAAAAAATAACAGCCATAATGTTTAATTGCAGAAATGATAAACAATAGTAACAAATAAAAGTAGTGGATAGTAGCGTACCATAGTACTTCAGCAACAACAGTTGCCCCTGCCACCCACATTGAAATAGTTATATGACATGTAACAGATATTGAAATGGCCATCCAACCTAAACAAGATGTATGGAATGCATTTAAGCTGCTATTGGGGTGAAGGGTATGTGAGTGAGGCACGAATTACAACCAACACATGATTGCTGGTTCCTTTATGGATTCTTAACAGAGCCCACATCCCGTAGATGTTGACATTTTGTACTAATAACAAACACTCAAAAAGGCGGCACCGTTTCAAACACTAATGAAAAGGTAGTACCACAATTTTAATAAGAATATGACCTTAGGCAAGGAAGACTTACAGAATAACCAAATTTGTTAAAACATAAAAGGAATTTAAATACTCTTATTTATTTAAATCCAGCTTATAATACACCACAGGAAAGCTAAAGAAATATACTAAGATGACAGATTTACTGTTTAACTAATCTGAGTTCTTAACAATTTTTGCAATAACAAAATTAATGCTGTAACAAAATAAAAGCCAATCAATTAACTACCTGTCAAAATGAAAGGAAAGATATGACTTTTTAAGCATTATTATATCATCTATTGGGAAGACATATAATTCCCCAAAGTGGTATCCGGAGATGAAGTTTCTTGAAGTCAATGATTTTTATTATTTCAAAGCCTATCAACTGGTATGATAACTATAAAAATTCTGCAAAATAGTTGTGATTCAAATTTAAAACATGTGATTTTTTTTGTGTGTTAATTATGGAGCATTAGATATGCTATTACGGTGTTTTCCCCATCTTCTAAATATCTTACTGTATATACTGTAGATTACACTTTGTATATACTTGTTTATAAATATCACTCCTCATTTTCAACTTGTCTCCTCATTATCATCTTGATCCTCTTCATTTGTTCTCCAATAAAGATCAGTCCCTAATTCTCAACATCAACCTTCTCTTCAGTCTGAACATTATCTTATCTTCATCAATATCACCTTTCTCCGCCACAACATTATTCATTATCAACATCATGTTTATCATAATCTGGTTCAGCATTCTGCTCTGCTCTTCAAAGTCATCTCATATAACATTTTCATCTCATCCTTAACAACAATGACATTATTTTCTTCCC
>PXIH01S0123681.1:0-11000 GCA_003024985.2 Euperipatoides rowelli
TTTTTAGTGTTCTTGTCTAGAGACACGTAATTCAAATTTAATCTTTCTTTGACTTATCTCCAAACTCTTTTGTATTTTCTTTTCCATTCACAATACAAAAATAAATAACTATATTACTTAAAATGATTCTTAATTGTTTTAATAAATAAAAATGCTTGAATTTACTGCAAATGACAATAAAGATATGATTGTACCAATGGTAGTGGTGCAATATAGATAAAGGAGAAACCGTATATATTAGTGTGAATAATGATTTGATTTTTATACAAGTTGTTATGAATGATAATAAATGGTTTAAAATCAGTCTTTAAATTTATTATTTTATGTCAAGGTTTTCCAGTAAAATTATTTTCAAAACTATAAATTTATATATTTCTAGAGATAACTCTGTAAATTATGCTTTGTTTCTGGTTGAATGTTATTAAATTAACATTTCTTGAAACTTTGGATAAGGTATACTGTATTTATAAACCTAACTAGTTTAAAAGCCCATCAAAAATGACGGATACAGTGACATCTATGGACAGAAAATATAAAGCGAAAACATCAGGCATCATCGGCTCACCGAAGATAACTGAGCAACATGACAGACATCATGACCAAAGTGACCAAACTTGCCTATAGTTATTACTAGTTAAAAAGTCCATCAAAAATGATGGATACAGCAACATCTATGGACAGAAAATATAGAGCGAAAACATCTTCGGGCGTCATCGGCTCACCGAAGATGACTGAGCAACACGACAGACATCATGACCAAAGTGACCAAACTTGCCTATAGTTATTACTAGTTTAAAAACCTGTCAAAAATGAAGGATACAGATACATCTATGGACAGAAAATATAGAGCAAAAACATCTTTGTATATCATCGGCTCACCGAAGTTGACTGAGCAACATGACAGACATCATGACCAAAGTGACCAAACTTGCCTATAGTTATTACTAGTTTAAAAGCCTGTCAAAAATGATGGATACAGCTACATCTATGGGCAGAAAATATAGAGTGAAAACATCTTCGGGCGTCATCGGCTCACCGAAGATGACAGAGCAGCGTGACAGACATCATGACCAAAGTGACCAAACTTGCTTTTTATTATCTTATTAATAGTTTAAAAGCCCATCAAAAATGATGGATACAGTGACATCTATGGACAGAAAATAGAGCGAAAACATCTTTGGGCGTCATTGGCTTGCCAAAGATGGCCGAGCAGCGTGACAGACATCATGACCAAAGTGACCAAACTGGCCTTTTATTATAGTTAACTAAGTTATACTAGTTTAAAAGCCCATCAAAAATGACGGATACAGCGACATCTATGGACAGAAAATAAACCAAAACATATTTGGGTGTCGTCTGCTCGCCGAGGATGGCCGAGCAGCGTGACAGACATCATGACCAAAGTGACCAAACTGGCCTATTATTATAGTTATAATTAGAAGATAAGTTTATTATTGGAAGGTACTAAAGTCATATTAAATTTCATTTTGAAGTTAAAGCTCAATATAATTTTTTTATTATGAAATATTGCCCTTGTTTATTTTCTATTAAATTTTTTTTTAAAAAAAAAAAGTCTTTATTTAATAAAGGATATTTTTTTACTTTTTTTCTTTCTATTTCACAAATTATAAAAATAAGAAAATATGATTATTAAAGTAAACTCTTCTGTTCATATTAATTTGGAAAAGTAAAATATAATAATCATACTTGACAGAATAAATTTTTTTAAAATTCCGATGCTAAAAAAAATGTAGATATACGTTATGGTAATTCAATGTACAGTATTAAATTGAATATATTACTATTTTCAGATTTGTGGCTTATTTTATAATCACATATTTTCTGCCTATTGCTAACTCTTGTATTTCTTTATATTTAAAGCCATTTTTTTTTCGTTTACATTTCTTCTTTTGGGNGTGCTGATGGTTGTATGATTCAAACACTCTAATGCACAGATCATAATAGAGATTAATAATGTGCTGATGGCTTTATGAGTGAAAGAAAAGATCAAGTCAGCTTTAGATTCAACCGCTCTGATGCACAGATCATAATATATTTTAGAAAGACAAGAATGGAGATTAATAATGTGCTGATGGCTGTATGAGTGAAAGAAAAGATCATGTCTGCTATAGATTTGATCTCTGTCTGATGTATTAATCGTAATAGATTAATTATATAAGGGCAATATGCACTGCAATGATCTGATTGGGCTAATCGAAAATGGAACACACTGCCTTCTTCAATGTTCATCAATGCTGTCATGGTGGCCAAATCAGGCAATTGACCACTGTTGTTTATTTGTCAGTACATCATATCCATGCTTAACTATAAAAATATAATAGATAAATGTGAATTGTTTATTATAAGAATGTCAGTGATATGAGTGTTGATTATGGGATTCAAAATCACAGAAAATGAGGCATTTGTTTTCCATACTAAAGTTGTAAAAGATAAACAATGAAGAAACATATCCTGTTGTAGTGTGGCAAACTATTTGAAAGTAAAATGCAATTAAATTATTAATTTTTACTTTATTTTAAGTGCATTGGTTAAAATAAAATTTTTACTTTAGAAAATGTTTTAATAAAGTTAAAAACAAAAAGTAAGCGCTACAATATTTAGCCAGTACCTCAAACCGTGACTGGTGCCTCCTCCCCCCTTCCCCTGTATTTTTTCTGAATCCACCACAGCTGTACAATGATTAATAATAAGGCTTTATAACGGTTTTTTTTTTTTTAAATATTCATAACCGTCATATTTAAATACACTATATAAATGATCAATAATTTACAATTTTTTTTTTAAAAAATAAGATTTAAAATTATTAATTCAAACTAATCGTATTTTAAACTTTTTATATTCATATGCAAAATATGATTCAATGATTAAATTACAATATTAAGTTCCTCTATATTTTAAAAACGTAAAGAAAATTAATTTGTATCATGTCTGATATTCTTTCTATTATGATTCAAATTTTGATCAAATTAAAAGAACAAAACTATTCATAATGATGTATATATATGCAAAGATAACATCATAATATTGCTTTCGGTAAGTTTTAATCTAGGAATTGGCTTTTCTTTCTAATTTTATATCAATATAGCAATTTCATCTAGTTACCTATGTAGATTTTTCTTTTTTTGTTTGTTCCAAGTTCATTATGATAGTTTTTATCACAGCGACAAAGCATGTAGCAAATTACAAAGCAGGTGTATTTTTTTTTTTATAAACTAGCCTGCATAATATTTTCCTCTCTCTCTCTCATCTTATCCTTTAATAATGTTTTCAATTATAATGCTCTTTGTGTAAAAGCCAGAAGTGCACAACACAGGGCTCATTATAAGAGAAAGAGGACAGAACAATGCAAGATTGGGTGCATGCAGAGAAAGATGAAGAACAAATATAGATTAGCAATACCAGAAATTTTATTCATACGATGTGAGGCAGAATGAACCAAACTTGAAAAATTATGGATCCAAAATATGAAATATTAATGAGTCGAAGATTTGATCTTGTAAATTATATATTAAAAAAAAATTGAATGATTAATCTTTTTTTTTTTTTTCAGGGAGGGTGGGGGGACACACATTTTATAAGTATAATTTATACTGTGTCTGTTTTGTGAATACTGTATATAAGCAATGCTATGGTCCAATGGACCCCCTACAAAAATGAAATATACTATCATTTTGTATTGTGTAATATAGTAATTTGTTTTTTAAAAAAAGCTCAGTTCATATAAATTAATCTGAATATAATTTTTTAGAAAGTAATAGAAGTGAAAATATTAGAAACATTATTTTTTTTAATCAGAAAAAAATAAATACAATAAAATTTACAATTTAAACTAAGACTAGCAAATAAGTCCATTATAGGGGCATCAAACATTTTTAAAAACACGAAGCGCACGGTTTTCTTGATTACCGTCAAACCATGTGACCTTCAAATGCCAAAAGTTTCCCATCCACTGAATAACATGCTTATTTTGAAATATAATAAACACCATATTGTTATTAATTTACGCTCAAACAAATGAATGATGTTGATATAGTGTATTATTCCGCTTGGCGCTTGCTTCCAGAGAGGACACTCCAACTTAATACTTAAAGAGACTGCATTTTCATCCCTTCTTGCAAATATGAATGAAGGAAACATTTTAAATCGTCTACCCAAGTTATTCTCAGCATAGGTCTCGTGCCTGTGTAAAGATGTAGAGAAGATTAAAAAAAAAACGTGTCACTTTGTTATCAAACTGGAACCCGAAAAGGACTTATGAGAAAACTTTAAATCTATCCTGTAGCAGACATCTATTCTATCAACATGCTAAAACATTTCTTTGTAGAAAGTTTAAAAATAAAATTTGTGAACTCTAACCTTAACTATTCAAACAAGAACCAGGTTTTTTTTTTTTACTTTCTAACTCTATCATGTCCCCTTAGAACAGGGACTGCCACCTTCCCAGTTTAATCAACATTAGCCGTTCTTCTACCCCACAGTTGCTGAAAATAATTAATCATGGATCTTCCTTCCATGACTGGTGGACTCTCTACTCTTCAAATTTAAAAATCACCTTGTTGTTGTTGCTGTTGACATATTTTACAAAGTTGATGTCTCTGCCATTACTGTCTGTGTGTTATTTTTTTTTTCCTATTTGCAATTTCAGAGAGTAGGGTTATATTATTTTTTTTTTTTATGTTAGACAAGGGTTAATTATTTTTTATGTTTTTAATTTGTTAGAAATTTANTGTAACGGTCAAAAAAGTCTCGTAAATAAGTTCTGTTCTCGAGGGAGATATTATTATACAAGGTTAGTAATCTTGCATTCTGGGTAAATCGCCATTTTTTTTATTTTGTATATTGTATATACAAGTTTTTTTTTCAATAAATTATCTATTATTTTGGGGGGAGGAAGGTATGAATTGATGAAGGGTTCATTTCTAGTGTTCTGGAACAGATAATTTTATTATTTGTGGGGTTTTTTTTTTTTGTTTGGATTGATGAAGGGTTCATTTCTAGGGTCTGCTTTTACTGAAATCACATTTTTATTGATTTTTGCCGCTAAAAGTAAATGCAGACAATTACAAACGACTCTAAAAATGGGGAAATTAAATATTTAATGGATCTTGAAGGATGAAAGGGTTTAAACCCTACATCCTTCAAGATCCTCCAATACTGTGTTGGGGAATCTGATCCCCCCCCCGCCAAAAAAAANCAAACGACTCTAAAAATGGGGAAATTAAATATTTAATGGATCTTGAAGGATGAAAGGGTTTAAACCCTACATCCTTCAAGATCCTCCAATACTGTGTTGGGGAATCTGATTACCCCCCCCCCCAAAAAAAAAAAAAAAAGATAATTTATTGAAAAAAAAAACTTATATATACAGTGTACAAAATAAAAAAATGGCGACTCTACCCAGAATGCAAGGTTACTAACCATGTATAATAATATCTCCCTCGATAATAGAACCTATTTACGAGACTTTTTTGACCATTACAAGATTTAAAGATGTCTTCCCAGAACATAAATCCGAACTTATACGAGCTCGTTTTCTTCAAAACGAAGAAAATGTAGTGAAAACGAAGTGTAGCTAGGATTAAAAATGAAAATAATAACCAGAAATAAACCTTTTTAGTAAGTAAAATCTAGAAATTTGTTCTTATATTTTTGCTAATAAAAGTGATAGGCTATGTCCCCCTTCTTTTTTTTAAAATTAAGTAAAATAGGTTTACAATTTGCAATAAAATTATAACAGATTAATCTAAAAATAAAAAAAAAGACTAATTTTTTCTTGGTAAGGGGATTTTGTACTTTTAATCCCCACCGTCGCTTTGTTGCCTGACACAGTTGGGTGTAGGGCCTAGTGGGTGGAGGATTTTAATCAAATATGCCAACATTCCCATCAATAGCATATTTTAAGTCAGTCTTAGACTAATTTAAAGATTTTACAATTACAATTACTGTAAAGTAGAGATGGCTGGATAGGATTATGTCATTTCACATTTTTAAACATCAGAATTCAGACATTAAGTTTCTCTGATTGCTTCTATAAGAGATTGTGGTGATAAATAAATAAATAAATAAAGATAATGTACTAGGAAATAAGAATAGCATATAAAGAGTAATAATTAAATGTAATTATAAACAATCATAGTTTATAATGACATATTAGAATATAAAATATTTATTCTAGAATGTTACAGTTTACAATAATAAAATGTGACAAATGTTAATTTAAAATTCATCAAGGATGTTAGTACATTTATATCTTTTGTGCTCAAGGGCGTCCAAAAGGGAGGGTCGTCACCCCCTGGAAAAATTAGATTAACCAGAAATGTAGGTGTTTAATATAAAGTTGGCTGTGTTTAATAATATTACAAGTGTCAAGTATCCATTAATGGTTATCAAAATGTCCATACAATCAAAAAAAAAAAAAAGCTTATCAAAATATTTATAATGAAAAATATACATTATTTATCNACCATCTATATTTTCCGTAATGATGAAAATATATGCGCAGATGTCAAAAACGTGGTAGAATGTGGATTGTATCGCCTGTATTTAGACAATTCTCTAACTATCCCCACCACTCCTCAATTCAGCCGTCTGTGTGCATTGCACTCAAGTTCCCCAGCGTTAACTTGGCACAAAAGGTGGAATTAAAGAGACCAATTTACAAGAAAACAACTGCATAAAATTGGTTGCCTAACTACTCACACTCTAAATCAATGGGATCCGGGCGTCGCCAAGTTAACGTGGACAAGCCTTCGTTTAGTGGTTTAACAGCAGTGGGCACACACAAATTGGTCGATGAGTGCCATGGTGCCCCTGGGCACAGGGTTGGTAACCCCTCATCTAGAATATAAGTGTTATGAAACCGAAGAGACAATAAGTTCATAAGCTATTCAAAATATTCACAACCAAAAAAAAAAATGCTTATCAAATATTCATTAACATACACCCCCCATGATTTTTTTTCTGCAGACGCCCATGATTGTACTTAATGACACGTTAAATCTGTAAATGATAAATTCAGCCATTAAAAGGGATAAATGAATTACAGTTCAGCATTAAATTTAATGCTTTATATATCATAAATTAGTTAAAGTTATTGCAAGTTTTTCTTATTGGAAACAAGCAATCATTTTAATCATTGTGACATTCTTAAAACAATGATTATGGAGATGAACCAGCTACACTACATCCTAATACACGGTTTGTCGATAAAGTTAACTGGAATGGTAGTAGATAATGGTCATTTAGATAAGGTTGAGAAGCTAGCAAATATTTTATTGTAGAAATAGGTATGTTATGTAACACTTAGTAATTAAACACTTATCGGTCAAATTCCGTTATCTGCCCACCAATGTAATTAATGTTAGGAGTCAGGCGACAACTAAAAAGTAGTAGCGTGTGGAATTAGTATTTTTTCTTGCNGATTTTAGTATATTTTCTTTACAGTCCTAACCTTACCGTGACCCTGAACCCTAATCTAGAGGTGAAATAATCTTTTGCTGAGCGCCGATCTAGAGAATTTCAACCTACTACCCTCAGCCATATTGGTAGGCAGATAACGGAATCTGACCCAATTATCAATTCTAAATATAAACAATAGATGACAATTTGTTATACAGCAATACTTCACTTTATGGCGCTTTGCTAATACAGTATGTCTGTATATAAATTTAGAAGTGCAGAATTCAGCAAATAGACTACAACTCTGTATTTAAGTGCAGGGAAATCATATATTTCTATGGCCATAAGTCAGATAAGTATCCCATATAGCATTTCAATATTTCCATCAATAGAACAGTTTGGTATAAATCTCGTAAGAGTGGCAATGAAAAATATTTCAAAGTTCCAAAAAGAATAAAATTAATCAAAGAATGAGGAGAAGTGAGAATGACATTGAGTTGTCTAATTCATTTCACTATTTTGAATGTTCATTTAGAAGTGCTATACAAAAATAAAAAAAGGCCTGAGGGTTAGGAAGGAATCAATATCCAATTCAGACACTTTCACTTGCAAATGTGTATTAAAGAACAAAGGAATGCCTGCAGATACATTTCTGGATGATAGGGTTATTATTTTTTTTAATTTAACATTCTTTTGACATACAAAAAAAAAAAGATAAAAAACCCCACAAATACTTTATATGACAGTCAGATAAAGTATTTGATTCACTTTTTCATTTCTTTACAAGACAATAACCCACAAGTGTGAAGTGTCCAGATTACATCATGAAGCTGTCCTATACTTTGTTCATCAGGTCTGCTTTGAAATACTGTGATCGTCTGGAGCTCATCTTAGCAAAGCATCAAATAGAATCAGTGGGGTCAGTACCGAGAAGAGCTGCTCTACTAAATGATATTCAGGATAACTTAACCCTTCTATGATGAGATGTGAGGAAAATATATTTTTTTTTGTGTGTGATGTTGAATCAGCTGATCATAATAGGTCAATGTATTGCTGCTTTATGTTAACAGCCTGCACATTGTGGTAATGAAAAAAATTCTAAGTCTGAAATATGAGAAAATATTTTCTATGGACCATTTATTCCCTATTAATTAACCTTTCAGTGAGAAATAAGTCACAGTATTGCTGTTTCACATTAACATACCTTGTATACAAAACTGTAAATTGGGCAGTGAAAAAAATTCTAAGTCTGAAATATGAATTTTTTCCCCTCTGGACCATTTATTCCCTATCAAATTAACCCTTTCACTGGGAAATAAGTATGTGGGAAATCATATTTCCCTATGACAAAATGCCTGAAAAGTAATGATTTCATAACAGCCTCGTATTCACTGAACAGCGAAAAACACCCATTTTTGAGAACAGATCAACAAGACGACTAAGTTAAAAAGCATAATAATTTCCGTAGCTTTCATAATAGCCAATCTACTAATGGTCTTCTCATTTTATCTTGTGATAAAGAATTTCACAATAGGTGAAAATCATTTAGAATAAGTATGGTAATTTGTTTACAGCCAAGCCCAGACATGCAATGATCTGCCTATCAAAACTCATTGTCAAACTGGGTCTGCAGATAAACCGTAGCGTGTTTGAGGCCTTAAAGATTAAGAAATTAGAGACCTGCATTGTATGTCTCTAATTTAAGAAACCTACTCAAATCTATTTCAGGTCAAAGAATCTCTCTGATAATTAAAAGAGAAAGATGAAATGATGAATAAGAGAGAGAATTTCAGAAATTAAAAATATTTAAAATACTAGAACATGTGTAAATTAAGCTTAGTGTTATCAGTACATCCTGTACCTCAGGATTTGATTATATGCTTGTTGCACGGAACCTATTTTAGAAATAGAGATATGACTCATCCTGGTGACATCATGGGTATTAATTATGTTATGTGTAAAAGAAAATACAATATACTCTTGTTATAATGAGTTTCAAAAGACTGTCATAAAAACTTGTTATATCAGGAGTGATGTTATAAAAGGAGTTAACGAAAAAATTTCTACATATAACTTACATTTAATTTGGATGCCATGTAGCTTTATTTAAAAAATAAAATACACAATTCAACATTTTGAATTCTAGGTGAGTGGTTTTAAAAAAAGTTATTATTAGTAAATGATTTTTTTTCTTTTAAGTTATTTAATAACAAAGTAGAGTATTGTTAAAGATTTTTCATTTTATTTTTGCTCGTATTATCAGGTAATTTGTGTGAAAATGCATTTGTTGTAACAGGAGTAAAAGCATTAAACCATAAAGGCTAGCACACACTAGGAGAATTTTTCTTTGAAGCATCAAAGAATTGTACTCCGAAGGTAAATATTCTTGTGTGTGTCAAAATACTCCAGAGAAAACCAGACTTCAAAGAGAACACTTTCATCACTTTCAAAAGAAGTACCTCTGGTCTACTTTTTGAAGAATTTCTCCTCGGAGTCAAAGTTTGCAGCCAATCACCGGACGATGAGAAGCTGAGAACACGTGACTTGACTTTACTAACTAAAAAATAAAAATGCCGGCCACTCGCTTCGCCAACAAAAACTGGAACGAAGATGAAATATCACTATTAATTCAAGAAGTAGAAAAATGTCCGTGTCTATACAAGCAGCACTTAACTGAATATTCCAACAAGCCACTATTTATTTATTTATTTTATTAAAAACAACAATTCTGCAAACCATTGGTATCGTATGTAATACAACAGATAAGTGGCTTTGATATTTAAAACTAAATCGCCACTGCTTGGAAATTAAAAAAATCTATTTATTTTCATGCATATATATATATAATACAATAATATATAAATCAATTAATGTGGTAGTCATTGAATGTCACTCTCCATTTTGACAACAGGAGTATGCACACTAAAAAGAAAAACTTTCAAATAAAAAAAAATCTCCTAGTGTGTGTCGGAATACTCTTACGAAGCATCATTAAAAAAACTGCCAAGTATGAAAACTACGAAGTTTTTCTCTCCTAGTGTGTGCCTGGCTTAAGAAGTTTTTATTTACAGTGTTCATTACAATAAGAATTATTTGTATTTCCTATTATTATTTTAAATAATCAGCTTATAATAAAGAATTCCGCTAAAAACAATTCAATTCAAAGAAGGAACTTGCTAATAAATTAAAATATGTTTAACTTTTGTTAATTTAATAGTAAACTTCCTCCTTTGAAGTTATTTATAAGTAATAATTCAAAAATAACCAATATATTTATTCTACTCAGTTAATATGATAAATAATAAAATATTTTATAAGTTTAACTTTCCACTTTAATAACTTATTCACATGGTGAGATCCCCAAACCTTATCATTCCTAACAGTTTGTTTATTTAATCATAAACAATAATACAATAAAAGAAATGGAGTGACTATTAATACACAGATGTATATCCATAGACCCAATGATTTTTGTTGAATGGTGATCATATTCTATAATATTTTATAATATTCATGTTGGAGTTAGGACCAGTGTGAGGTTAAGATTAGAAATCATTTAATATGCTATAATATTTATATTG
>PXIH01S0124529.1:2011-12505 GCA_003024985.2 Euperipatoides rowelli
TAAACACATGAAATCAAACCAATAAACATTAGTTTATTAATAATTTTATTTCTAGTTTTTTTAATAATAATAAACACTAAAAATAATATTGAAATCTAAGAATGTGAAAACATAGCGTGTGAATTATTGTGCATGGGCTTTTGTATAAAGGTGACTGACTGGTACCGTTTTATTATATAGGATTAACAAATAAGTAAAATTTTTGTCAATTCCATTAATACTAAAGTAATAATAATAATAGTAATAGCAATAACATTATTGATAATAGTAATAGCAATAACAAAAATAATAATAGCAGTAATAATAGTAATATCAATAATTGTAATAGCAATAGTAATAATATTAGTATAATATTAATAGCAATAGTAATAATGATAGTAATATCAATAAGAGAATAGTAGTAATAATAATTACAGTATATAATAATAACAGCAAATAATAGTAATAACTATAACAAAATATGAATTTTAAAATTTCATTTACTCAGGTGGAAATACTTTTATCTTAATACTATAAGTTATTTCTAAAATAGATCAGTTATTGTAATGGAAATAAGCATTGTAAAACAATATTAATGAATTTGGTTTATTTCTTTTCAATTTAATGTGGATAATTTAAAAACAAAATAGTATCTTACAAGCAATATATTGTCAATAATATTTAATCTTTATTAGATTAAATTGTTAATAAGACTTTATTTTAAGAATTTCATTAAGGAAAAGTTTAGTCACTCTTTTGATGAATTTGTTATTAAATTCAGCTTAATTTGCTAATGATAACATTTAATTAAAATTGTTATATTTCTATAATCTCTTCTTTAGGTTTAGTAAACATAAGATTTTAGTAGTAAAAATATTTTTCATTATACTTCATTTAATATAGATAGTCCATATTTTTTCACTTTTTTTACTCACAGACTTCTTAAAGCACATTTTTAAAAAATATATAACCATTCAAAAATTAATCACAATTTATAAAAATCTGTTATTGGTAGCATTGAAGTAAAGTGTAAAGGTGCAATTACAAACTTACTGGATTCATAATCTCACAATTATTTATTGAGCTACAATATTTTCTTTCTCTTAGCATATTCTTTCTCTTAACAATTGAAGAAAAAATATATACTTTATAGTATAATGGACAGTTTTATTTAATTGTTTAGTATTATTTATTAAATGGTACTTTCAAGTGTAAGGTTATTTCAAGGTTTAATTATTTTCTTAATAAGACATTTACAAAACTAATGCTTCGTAAATGTCGTATTAGAGTAAAGTGACAGTTTACTGAACTCTTGAAATATTTCACCGCTTGAACGTGCTAATTACTTAAATATTCAGTATTCAACTTTTGTTAATTTGCATGTATGCTTCTCCCGATATAAGGAGCAGCATACATGTGAAACAGCACTTTGTTTGCATATTAGAGGACAGACCCTCTAGCGAACAATTATTTGTAATATTATTTATTTTATTTATTTCCCAATTGTAAGCTAGAGGCCTGTATTCCTCTAAGCTTAAAGTCCCCTCAATACAGTGGTTAACTGTGATGGTTATGAAGGAGGGTTTTTTTTGTTTAAAGTATTACAATAGAACCAGAATAAATGTTTTAATTTCTACCTGCCAGTTTTGTTTAAAGCTGCCTTTATTTGATCTGAGGAGCTTTTGTGGTACCAGAGGAAGCATTATAATGGCTCTCCGACGAGAGGATTTTGCAAGTAAGCAGGCTGGGGGCACTGCCTGGAAACTGAGAAGGTGACATCTACTCAATTCAGAATTGTCACTTTGTCCTCGGCATGTGCTGTCATTGTCTCAGTCATCTGCAATCATTTCTGCTGGAGCAGAATGGTCTTCTGGAGTTGTGATGGCGGGCCAGATGGCGGAAGCAAAGACAGTCATGGAGGAAGAGGGACAGCAGAAGCAAGCTACCCTCACCACTATTAAGAACATTTTCAGAATTGCTGAGCAGGTGGGCCATCCTGGACTTTGACTCACCCCCTTCCCTTGTAGACAATTGAGTTGACGCCCAGAGCGCGATACAAAATTGGGGTCCACATTTTTCAGGGNGGGGGGGGGGGGAGAAGTACAATGGACAGTTTTTTTTTTAAATTTATTGTTTAATATTAATTTATTAATTGGTAATTTCAAGTGTATCTGAGGTTATTTCAAGGTTTAATTATTTTCTTAATATGGCATTTACAAAACTAATGCTTCAAAAATGTCGTATTAGAGTAATGTGACAGTTTAATGAATCTAATTAACTCTTAAAATATTCAAACCGCTTTAACGTGCTAATTAATTAAATATTCATTATTCCATTTTTGTTAATTTGTGTGTATACTCCTCCCTATATAAGGAACAGCATACACATGAAACATCACTTTGTTCACATATAAAGGACAGACCCGCTAGCAAACAATTATTTTTAATATTATTTATTTTATTTATTTCCCAATTGTAAGCTAGAGAGCTGTATTCCACTAGGCTTGAAAGCCCCTCAATACAGTGCTTAACTGTGACGGTTATGAAGGAGGATTTGTGTTTAAAGCTTAACAATAGAACCAGAATAAATATTTTAATTTCTACCTGCCAATTTTGTTTCAAGCTGCCTTTATTTCACCTGTAGTGCTTCTGTGGTACCAGAAGCATTATAATATCTTAGCCTAGATGAAAGGGAAAACGATTGTTTTGTCTATCTTTTACCAACATCTCACATACTCATTTAATGAAACATCAAAGTAATATAAAAATATATGTGTGGGGATAAATGCACAATATAAAGATCGAGAGTTTAGTGATCTTGTTTTTATGATCTGTTTTTTTTTCACTTTTTGTTATTTTCATTTAAATTAAATGTTTGTAGCATGCAGGGATATTGCTAAAGGGAGGCTGAGCCTTATATTGTTGGGAAATTTGTTTTTAATTGTTGGCAGTTGGGAAAAAGTCAATTGATAAAGGAAAATAACATATTGGTAAAATTAAATAAAAACGAGAGAGTTTTTATACTGGGTGTGAATTTTTAAAATAATGCCTTTGGAAATTTAACATTTGTCACACTAACATTGGTCGGAAAATCAGATACATGGACCGGTCACCCAGTAGCTTGTTTTCTTGTTTTCCTATTTGTTGTTCTAACTTGTTATTATACCTATTCTAGATTAGATTATTATAATTATTGTGATTGGACATTATTACGAGAGCCAACGCATAAAGTGTATTATCAGTGCTAATTTTAAGAAATGCTAAAATGGTTTAAATTTACTTTAATTCATCATTTCTTCAAATTCAATCTAATAATTAAAATAATCTCAGTTTATTAAGTCGTTTTCAAATAATGAAAGGCAAGGCCTGACGTCAAGACAGTCATCCTGATGGCGCCTATGTTTTTTGCATTGTACTCCTAGTATACAAGATCTCGGAAATTTGGTCTTGCAGAACGCATTGAAAATACATTTCAATAGCTTACAGTAAAAATAGCTATTAACAGATCATTTAATTTTACTTTTTTTTAACTCATTGGTTGGATTTAAATGAAAAAAAAAAGCCCATCAATAATAACTTATAACATGAGTTGTGTAAGTTATAGACACTATAATGTTTGGATCTCACACCTTCATTTGTCATCCAGCCCAAATACAGCAGATCAAAAGCTGATTCAATAATTAATTATCTGGCTTGATCTGAACTTAATTTATGGCTATAATGAAGTTTATTAGATAAATACAGTTTTTTATATTAATTTTTTGTAAATCGGATTTATAATAAGTTATGACTTTTTTCCACTTCTGAATCAAATGTTTGTAATCATTATATTATTTATTTAGAATTATAATAAATATGTTGTTTCCTGATTGGAAAACTTATTCAAGTTAACCTACAGGCGGTCTTGTACAAAATTCTAAATGAGCGGTCGCGAGTCGTAATTTTTACGACTCATAGAATCATATGTATAAAAGTTTCCAAATATGTGTAATAATGAAATGATTACAAATTTATGTTCTATTTATTGTCAGGAATTTAATTATATAAAGAAAAAAAAAATCTAACAAACAGATTTTTTTTTGTGATTATATTTCTAAAAGTTGCAATCATTATAAGCTTGTATATACTGTAGGCTATGTTCAAATAATACATTATGTTATATATTTCAAAATGTATAACAGATTGAAAAAAAACTTAAATAGTATTTTTTGTTCTATTTATTGTCAAAAATTTTATTATATAAAGAAACAAAAATTCTAGCAAACATATTTGTTTCTATTGTTATATTTATAAAAGTTGGGCATTATTTTTGCTTGTATTTACAGTATGTCCAGATAATACATTGTTAAATATTACAAAATCTATAACAGATATAAAAAAACTTAAATAGTATTTTTTGTTCTATTTATTGTCAAGAATTTTATTACATAAAGAAAAAAAATCCAGCAAACAGATATTTTTTTATGTGTTATGCCAATTTGTTTCTAAATGTCAGCTAATAAAAAAAAAAAGCCAGTTTATCTTACATTTTTCATTCTCTGTCATTTGAGATAGAATTTTTTGGTTTTGATTTAGTTTATTCCTAAATGTTTTAAAATATTTGTATTACACTACCTGAAATTCAATATTATTACATCAGCAGTCGCGTGTCTTAAAATTTATTTCTGGTAGTCTTTTTACATATAATTCTAAAAAATAACTATAAAATGGGCTATGTGCTTGGCAATAACCTACCAATATTGTAGTAGGGAGTTAGTTTTAGGATTAGAAGGCAGAGATAAACCCACAAGACCATACACATAGACACATGTTATAAAAAAATGAATTTGTCATAAAATTGAATTTGTCATAAAATTTATGACAGCGCGACCACTCTTAGGTTAAAAAAAAAAGATTATATTGAATTTTGACAGAATCAGTAGCCTATATGAAATTAAGCTGCAAATAAGTTTACAGACACATATCTAATTTGAAATTTCACAAAATTATAATAGCAAACGTATTTTCATTGCAGTTTGCTAGACCAAATTTCTGAGATTTTTTCTGAGAAAGTGCATAAAACTACAGCACCAGCAGGATGACATGTCCTGGCATCAGGCCTCACCTTTCATTATTTGAAAACGGCTTAATAAACTGAGATTATCTTAATTATTTAATCGAATATAAAGAAATGATGAATTAAACTTGACTTATAAGGTAAAAATAAACAATTTTAGCTTTTCTTAAAATTAGCACTTATAATTATTACCTTTAACGCTCCTCATTTTTCAACATTTCTAAAGATGTAAAATCAATATGTAAATTGTTTATTGGATATATTAGAGTATTAAAAAAAATATAATTATTATTTTTTTATTTTCTTTGAAATGAAATCATAAAAAAAAAATCCATTTTGTATTACCTTAAAGAAGCGGTTGAATATAATTTTTAAAATGGACTCTTTAAAATTAAGTAAGAATAATTTTACCAGCTAAATTATGTTTTAAAATAAGTTAAAGTTGTCTCTCTTTCTAATTAGCTAAACTTCCATAAATAAATGAAAATGATATAACCTTTAATTTTCATTTTAATTAAATAAAAATAATTAAAAAGTAATATAAGAGAGATTTTAATTATTATATATTCCCTTACTATAAAGACAACAACAAAAATTTAATTATGAAATACACTATTAATTTGTTCATTAATTACTGAAAAAAAAAATTAAATTATAGAAAGAAAAATTAAATATTATTATGGCATACAGTATAAGAAGAATTCTTGATGAAACTATTATTAAAATGGATTAGAAAAATATTGGATATTATTACATCTGTGGAGTATTTTAATTTTTAATTAAACAGAAATTATTGATAAATATTTTAGAATTTCAGATTAATGAATAAGCTCTAAATCTAGAACAATCTCATTTGGATGTGATATTTATTTTTTTTAAAAAAAGGGGGGTCAAGTAAGGGCAGATTAAAAGGGTGAAAACAACAAAAAGCACAGATGCTGAAAATTTCCACTCCTCTAAATTAGTCTGGGATGGATTGATAGGTCACTTCCATGGAATTTTATTTTTAAAATGGGTAAAAAAATAAAATAATAATAATTCGAAAAATAAAATTAAGTATTTGTAGTTTCAAATTCTAATTCAATTGATACAGTTTTCAATGTTCACTAGCTTCCCACAATTTCTACCTCCAAAACAAGGATCATGTATGGAAATATTTCTAGAAACTCAAATAAATCAGTATTCCCTCACTACAGAATAAAAAGATTCTACAATTCTGCTATAAATCATTCAATTAGAATCTTTAATACTAATTAACTTTTTTNAATTTTGACAAATCCAATTTTTTTATAAAATGTGTCTATGTATATGGTCTTGTGGGTTTATCTCTGCCTTCTATTCCAAAAACTAACTCCCCACTTCAATATTGGTAGGTTTTTACCATGCACATAGCCTATTTTATAGTTATTTTTAGAATTATATGTAAAAAGACGTTCAGACATAAATTTTACAACACGCGACCGCTGATGTAAAACTATTGACTTTCAGGTAGCGTAATATAAATATTATAAAACATTTAGGAATAAACTTATACATTTTTTAAAGTCAAAATGTAATGCAGAATTCAGAAATAAAAACCAAAAAATTCTATCTCTAACGATAGAGAAACAGTATTGGAAAATGTAAGATAAACCTGGCTTTTTTTTTTAATAGCCGACATTTAGAAACAAATTTGGCGTAACTCATAAAAAAAAATATGTTTGTTGGAATTTCTTTTCTTTATAGAATAATATTCCTGATAAAAAATAGAACAAAAAATACTATTTAAGTTTTTTCCTATCTGTTATAGATTTTGAAATATTAAACAATCTATTATCTGGACATGCTGTAAATACAAGGTAATGAATGCCCAACATTTAGTAAAATAATCATAAATAAATCTGTTTGTTGGAATTTTTTTTTATTCATATAATAAAATTTTTGTCAATAAATAGAACAAAAAATACTATTTAAGTTTTTTTTCTATCTGTTATATATTTTGAAATATATAACAAGGTATTATTTGAACATAGCCTACAGTAAATACAAGCTTATAATGAATGCAACTTTTAGAAATATAATCACACACAAAAAAAAAAATGTTAGAATTTTCTTTTCTTTACACAATAAAATTCCTGACAATAAATAGAACATAAATATTGTAATAATTTCATTATTACACATATTTAGATATTTTTATACATAGGATTCTATGAGTCGTAAATACTACAAGTGACTGCTCATGTTAAAATTTTGTACGCACCACTTGAAGGTTAATAAAAAGCAGGGAATGATAAAATCAATAGCAGAAATGATATTTTCTTTCACTCACACACCTTTCAGCATCTCTGCATTTCCTTAATATATTATTATCTGTACAGCAGAGAATAATAAAATCTATAGCAGCCACAATCTTTACTTTCATTAACACAACTGTCAGCATCTCTTCATTTCCTTAATAAATATATTATGATCTGTGAATCAGAGAGTAATAAAATATATAGAAAACATAATCTTTTCTTTCACTAAACATCTCTACACTCGACTTAATAAATATATTATGATCTGTGCATCAGAGAATGATAAAATCTATAGCAGACATGATCTTCTCTTTCCCTTACACTTAGTCAATTTTTCTATTGTTTTTGTTTGGTCCGATTACTTTTTAAATAACTTGAAAATATTATAGTATTGTTTTTATTATCATTTAAAAATTTCAATTCATAGTTTTTTCTTGATATTTTAACCTTTGAGCGGTCGCGTTTAAAATTTTAACATGAGTGGTTGCGTGTCGTAATTTTTACGACTCATAGAATCCTATGTATAAAAGTTTCCAAATATGTGTAATCATGTAATGATTACACATATTTATGTCCTATTTATTGTCAGGAACTTTATTATATAAAGAAAAAAAAATTCTAACAAACTGATTTTTTTCTAATGTCATATTTATAAAAGCTGGGCATTAATTTTGCAGTATGTTCAGATAATACATATTTAAATATTTCAAAATCTATAACAGATAGAAAAAAACTTAAATAGTATTTTTTGTTCTATTTATTGTCAATAATTTTATTATATAAAGAAAAAAATCCAACAAACATATTTTTTTATGTGTTACGCCAATTTGTTTCTAAATGTCAGCTATATATAAAAAAAAAGCCAGATTATCTTACAATTTTCATTACTGTTTCTCTGTCGATTGAGTTAGATTTTTTAGTTTCGATTTTTGAAATCTACATTAAATTTCAATGTTAAAAATATATAAGTTTATTCCTAAATGTTTTATAATATTTGTATAACGCTACCTGAAAGTCAATATTATTACATCAGCGGTCGCGTGTCATAAAATTTATGTCTGGGCGTCTTTTTACATATAATTATAATAAATAACTATAAAATGGGCTATGTGCATGGTAAAAATCTACCAATATTGTAGTGGGGAGTTAGTTTTAGGAATAGAAGACAGATATAAACCTATAAGACCATACACATAGACACATTTTATAAAAAATTGAATTTGTCGTAAATTTTATGACAGCGCGGTCGCTCTAAGGTTAATCGTTTTATTTGTATAATTTCTTATATTTTTGTAATTTGATAATTTTCCGCTGTCTTTTCTTTCCAATAAATTTCTTAATAATCTATTTTTTTCTTTTCAATTCACTTTTGTCTCTTTATTAAGCCATTTATATATTTTTTCTCTCTGTTTTTTTAGTTTTAAATTTTGGAACAATGTTTGTAATCATTCCAAGCAACCTATGAATATTGTTTTCAAAATCATCTATATATTCAAGGTATTTAGAAATTTCAATATTGTTCAGACTTTTGTTTATGAACTCATAGTTTACTTTTTTTAGTTATAGTAATATTGTTTGTTGTTGATTTTTTCTTTTAAACTTTAAATTAATGTGATTATCATCTTTGTATTGTGGCTTCTTCCAAAGGGGTCTTCAAAATTATCTCTTTGAATATTTCAGTGTTAATGTTTATGACTACATCTAAAAGAGATGAATCCCATCATCTGATTCTTGAAAGTTTCAGATTTAATTGTTTTAGACAATTTCAATACAAAAGTCTAGGAATTTATATCCAAATGAGTTAATTGGATATTTGCACTATATTGTTTCCTGAATTAATCATAAGCTTATTGTTATCACTGATTATAATTAGCCAACAAAAATTCTGCCTCAATTTGATTCAGTTTTTAGGAATCTAGTATTTTACTGTTATTAGGTTCTCTGTATAGAATACCAAATAGTATTTTTAATTTTGATAGTAAAGTTGTTTGAAATCATCTGAATTCTAAATCTTCATGAATTAAATTGATATTTCTTAATTTGTGTAGTTATTATACATAACAATCCCTACAACTTTTTTTTTGTCCTTTTTAACTTTTCAATTTATCTCAAATTCAGTTATTTAATTTACTATCAGTAATTCTATCTGTCAGCCATGTCTCTAAAAATATAAATATGTCAAAATTATTTTGAATTTAAGAATTAAGTAATTTCATCCAATTTGTTAACATTTGAGTATATATTTTGCAGATAATGTTCTTTTTGCTTTTTATATCATTAGAATTTATTTGCTATGAGTAAAACTGTTCTTCTGAACAAAGTTTTGATTTTTTATCTTTCTTCCATATCTTGTAATTGTTTTACCATTATAATCAT
The DNA here is from genome assembly GCA_003024985.2 of Euperipatoides rowelli. NCBI lineage: Eukaryota > Metazoa > Onychophora > Udeonychophora > Euonychophora > Peripatopsidae > Euperipatoides > Euperipatoides rowelli. The sequence goes on from PXIH01S0124529.1 coordinate 11,701, forward strand.
TATCATCCTCACTTAGGCTTGGAATATTTTATGAACATCAATTATAAAAATCCACTCATTTCATGAAAAGTATTAAGCTTGTAGTGTGGGGTTACGCCCTACCCAACCCCCTAAGTATGTATATAGAAGACTAAAGTGGACATAGCAATATGTAGGTCAACTAATAATAATTAGATAATTATAGTGATAAGTCTATCTATTGATGGTACCTTAGTTATTATTATAAGGAAAATATTTACTGTATATTTATATCTACTTGTTATAATATATATTAATGTAATACAATATTGTCATATACACTGAGAGCACTATTGTACACTATACTAATTGAGATACAGTGTTGCCTAATTGCCTCTTCGAACATAACAGCACAAAGCTGTATACAATGATATACTTATACATCAAGCGTGCCGCCTTAGAAAATATATAAATTTATAAAGTTTACCAAAATATTAATATGCTATAAAAATCTAAGGAACTCTTTCCTGCTATATCTTTAAATAATAATCAAGATAGATTTCTGCTACACCCATGTACTAGTAATCATATGTTATCTTCAACATAATGAACTATTTCCTTTCAAGTAATGACACTCCTCATGTTTTTTAAGATAACATTTTTTTTACGTGGGTCATTTTTTTCTTCTTTAAGTCAAGTTCAGAAATATTTAAATCATATATTAATGATTTTGTTTTAATCATTTAATTCATTTAACCCATTCTGAGTAAATGGTGACTTAAATCGCGCTTATATCGTCATAAAATAGTAATTTTCAAAGAATAATAAGTATTTTAATAATTATCTA
>PXIH01S0125045.1:5088-18370 GCA_003024985.2 Euperipatoides rowelli
AGTACTACTTTATGCAGGTAAAAAAAAAAAAAAAAAAAAGTTTATATAGCTTATATTTTATTTTATCTGTTTGTGACAAACATTCAGAGTAGGGGAATGTTTATTTGAACTTTTTCAAACATTTCTAGACAAATAAAATGATTTATTTAAAAAAATATAATGAAACAATTTATTTAAACATTTGATAAATTATTTATTAAATGTATAAAAAAAAGTTAAGTTACAATCAAGAATTTGTAATTTTGTATTTTTTTTTTATCTTAATCTACTCGTTAGGTTTGAACTGTTTACATCCCAACTGCCTTCTAATTGCTGATAATTTTATTATGAAAAAAAAAAGGGTTTGCAAAAGCCTAGGAAAGCTAGACCTTCAAGGTTCTTTGTCAGAAAGAAAGGATCACAATATACATTTCCATACCATGATTTATTTATATCTTCTCCACTCATAACTTATTGTGGTGAACTGGGCACCAGGGTATCTGGAATTACCTGAGGGGCTGGTCCATGCCTTACTCCTTGTGTGGTGTATGGACCATCCTCTTTTCCCAAAGGCTGGTAGATGGATGCATTTCCCAGCCCAAAGACTGGTGGATGGGTACATTTCCCAGGCTGATCTAATGAGCCAGTCCGTACCTGGCCCAGACATTTGGTATATAAACTTAAAAAAATAGTATCTTGAATAGTAGCCAAGAAAAAGTTAAAAATAAAAAACAATTCACTGTCTGCAATCATCTATCGATAGAGAAATCTGTCCATTATGTAAGAGGAGAAATCCTCAAAAAGATGTCAACCAAAATTGTTTGTTGGGCTGAAAAAAAATATTACTGGTCTTTTGTTGGCTGCACATATAAAAATATGCAAAAAAATTAAACACAATTTATTTTATTTCGCGCACACTGACTCAGATGTGACTCGGACCTGCACAGGAACGCTTGGAATGAATCCGCAGAGTTGGGACACAAAAACAGTCGGTACAGTTTCAGTCCCTTCATGGAATTTGAAATCAAGTTTATGCTGAATTATGGGTGCTCGATGCACTTTGAATGTTGGAATATAACTGCCAGAACCAATATTCAATTTAATCTCCGACATGCACACATAGGGCTTACCTTCGGTCGTTTGTCATCAGCTGTTATTAGACACACGACCTACAACAAAATATTGAATAAAAAAAAAAGCTAAATATATGTGGCTGCACACTCCATAAGGGCAACAGAAAAACTTCAATGGGCCCATGGGCCACGTATTGGACATGGCTGCTTTATTATAAAAAAAAAAAACTTATAGTTTTATTAAGTTTAAACATCCTATATAATAAAAAATCAGTGGTCATTCCTCTGTATAGAAAAGTGAGCGTAAGATTTTTGATGTGCTTAAATTTCTCGTGTTTAGATAAAAAATATTTTTTTATTATTAGCATTTATTATTATTAAACAATAGGATTTAAGATATTGCTACTGTAATACATGATTATCCTAATAAAAACCACATATTTTTTCATTTGAATATTTTGAAACATCATTTTCCGTCCCAAGCATTTCACAGGAACAGATCTGAACAGTTTTAAATTAAATACATTTTCTATTGACATTGAAATAAGACTAATTTAGTTCATATCCCAAGTCTGATGTTACTAACAAATATGTTTAATAACTTATATAAATGAAAATTCATATTTATTTATTCATTATTATAGCCACAATTATCTCGAATGCTAAGTATTTTGACATCTATTCATTATTATTTTTATAGCATGGAAACAGTGTCCCTCATTAAATTCTCACCTCCATGAATCAAACAAATTATATTTTCTGCTAGTAGATGGCAGCACTTTCATCAATATTTTTTCCCAAGATTCCAGAGTCGGCCATCTTGCTGACTGTGTCAAAAAAAAAAAATGAAAAGTTGGTATTTATGTGCAATTTTTATAATTTTTAGTTAAGAAACGATAGTGATTATTGTAAATTCTAACATCCGTGAACTCTAAAACCAAGTAAGTAAAAATAACATAAAATATTTGTTTATATACCGGTATTGCAATTCTTACTTACATGTGTTGATGTGAATTCCAAACAATAATCTATTTTCTTCTTAAAAAGTTCACTTTTAGGCTCATATTTAGAACCCATTCCTCACCTCTGTGAGTTGCTCACGGATGTGAAATTCACTGAGGTGAGAACAAATTACCGAGATGATTCAGGGGATTCAATAATGATAAATATTGCACCACAAATATGTTAAACTAAATTGTGGTTTAAATCTAGCATAATTTTTTTTTTTAATTTTATATATTTGCAATTTCAATACTGCAATACGTATTAAGTTACATGTGTAGATGTCAATTCCAAACAATTTATTTTTCCTTAAAAAGTTCACTTTTAGGCTCATATTTAGAGCCAGTTCCTCACCTCCGTGAAAGGCTAATGAAAACACGGTATTTATAAACAAAATAAATATAATTTAGTAGGACCAGCTTATGATTTTACTAGTAATAAGTGGTAGATCACAATAAAAAGAAAATTTGTTTAGAAAATAAAATTTTTAATATAATTTATTTTTGTTCAAATATATTTTATGGAGAATGTTGGGAGGGATGGGCAGAGGAGGTATTAGGGGAGGCTGTAGGGGTGGGGAAAAAGTTGAGGGATGGGGATATCTAAGGCCCCATATATCATTTCACAAGGGGCTTTTTAGCTAGTTATATATAAATAGCCTTCTTGTAATATCTTGTAATTTATTATAAACTCATTTTATTGTTATAAATTTAATACAAAATATATCTAGACTTGCTTAAAAGCCCGTTTCCCACCGCACTTCCAACGGGAAAAAACCAAAAAAAGGGGGGGCGGGGCTACACTATAGGCCCAGGGTTAACCCACATGTGTGCAGTAAATTCCCAAAACCCCATCTGATTGGAACAATAAGAACCCAATCCTACGATTACTTAAATGCCAGACGTTCTTCCGACCAATCAAAAACTTTCACACATAAGTTGTTTTCAAAGCCCATCAACAGCGACATCTAGCAGCATGACAGACTTCCATTAATGACCAAAGTGACCAAACTTGCCATTTATTATATTGGATTATAAAAATTATATATGGTATTATTGGATTAATAAAAAAAGAGAGGCGTCATGTATAGTAGACTACTATAAAATGTTGATGAGCAATTTCTTGAACAGCTGGCTTAAATTGTTAGAATCAAAATAAATAAGAATAAAATGTTATTTTTTTTTTGAAGAAATGATATCTCAATTTTATAGTAGCCAACGAGTTATTTTTATTGATTTTGGATAGATTTAAGTTAACATTATACTGGATTTTTTGCTGTACTGGATTACATTATATTGAATACATTTAACCTTAGAAGTATAGCAAATCTGCAGGAACTTTAACAATTTTTTTTATACTGAATATTTTGTTATATCAGTATTTGTTATAATGGAATTTCACCTATATATTAGAGAGTTTAGATTAGAGCTTACATTTTGACCAAATACGAATAGTCCTTGAAAAAAGCAAACATCCTATATTGCATTGGCCAAACTATGAAATCATATACAGAACTATGATATTGTCCAATTATTATAACCCATGATCAATAAATTTTAGTGATTTTGCTTAATGGATCATGATTCATTATCTCGCTTGGCTAATATGGGCTGACCATAATGGAGCTGACATTTTTCTCGTGTTGAGATTACAATTTTACACCGCTATTTAAAATTATATACTATTAGGCTATTTTAAAATAGAATTGTTACAAATCATTACTTTTTAAAATTGAATTCTTTACTGTAAATCAGGGGTGTCAAACTCGCGGGCCGCATGCGGCCCTAAGCAATTATTTGTGCGGCCCAGGCCTAGCCAATTACGGTATCCTAATATCGCGTCACCTTACACACAGGCACACCAATTCCGTAAAACGCTTATTAATTTTTGCAAATATTCAGTGTCTGGTAAGTTAATGTTGAAGAAAAAATATTACNAATTTTCATTGGAAAATATGAAATATTACATTGACTTTTGATGTATTAATTTATTAAAGATGTTTTTTAATCAGAAAAACAAAAATAAATAAATTTAACACATAGTTGTTATATCAGAAAATATGCACAACTTGCTTTTGCTTGATTATTAACTATTATTACATAATGCATAGCTTACAAGTTTTTAAAATTGTATATTTATTTTTTACATGAAAAAGATGTAGCCTATATTTTATGATATTCAAAACATTAAAATAATTAACATATTTCATTATTTACATAATGAACAATAATTTAGAGGGGAGTCACCGCTATATCGGAGGGGAGTCACCCCTGTATGTAAGCTCTGTTGTATATAGGCTTACAGTGTATGAAGTACTCTATGTACAGTACATCTAGCCTATATCTGTATTCAGGCTAATCCTCTATGCAACACATTATTTATAAGTATAAACTATACATACTGTACATCATATTATACATGTTTACCCAATTTATTGTTTTATAAATATTCAGCAGTTTATATACCATATGCAGTCAATAATTCAAACCCCTAAAAGTGCACTTACAACAAGCCATTGGCCCTATTCAGGTAATATACAGTACCTCACCTGTGAACTTTACCTCTAATATAATTTTAAACATTATATAAGTATTAGCAATCGCTATATATTGTACAATAACTCAGTGTCAGTGTTTGTGAGGGTCCTGCAAGTCACCCTTTTTTTTTTTGGGGGGGGGGGGGTCCTTTTAATAATTACCTAGAAAACTTAGATTGTAACACCTGGCTGAAAGAAATAATGTAGAAATTGAAAAACAAAATGTGTAAAAAAGCCTAGGCATGCCAGACTTTCACCTTAAAATGTTCTTCCGGGCTCTTTGTCAGAAACACAATATCCATGTATATGGCAGGTTTCAAACCTGTGCTGCTTGGTTTTACAGTCAGCCTTCTCACCAACTGCTCCACCATGACATAATGATCATTTAGGTTAATTTGATTTATTAATAAGGGTTGGTCATTATTATTGATTTAACTAATGGGGTTCAGATTAAGAATTTTGATAAAATAATAAGACCCTGATCCGTCTAATAATAATGTTCAATAAATGGTTGTATTTGGAATAAATAGTAATGATAAGTTTTCTACATAGACACTAATGAAATTTAAATCATCAAAAACAATCATAATAGATTAATTATAATTGTGGGTCCCTTTCTCACTTGTTGTCTTACTTCTGCTAACATGCATGTACTTTAAATCCACCTTTGCAATAACTAATAATGTACAAATCAATTAATTCACAATCTAGTTTGTATAAATTTATTCTGTATAACTTAATTTCTACAGAATTATTATTTTTATTTAATTATATTTATTTATATGATCTTAGTTACTAATCATCTAACAACTATCAACAATGGACCTGGAAGATCACCTAAGGGTAAAAGTTTGGATAATTCGATTATGATGATGATTAATTGGATTAGAAATGGGCATATTATTGATTTAATTAATGGGGTTCGGGTTAGGACTGTGAATAAAATATTAAGGCCACCGATAAATCTAATAATAAATGTTCCACGAATGGTTGTGCAAGAGTAAATAGTAATGATCAGTTTGCTATGTAGATGCTAGTAAAATTTTAAATTATTAAAAACAATCATTATAGATTAATTTTGGGGGGTCCTTCCTCCTTTTGTGCCTTTCTGTGTGCACTGTGCATACCTTTAAATTCACTTCTACAATAACTAATAATATACACGACTCAAATTCCTTCAAGTCTTAATTAACTATTGTTTTGAAATAAATATTTATTTGGTTACCTTGTTAACAGTAACATTATGTTATATTTTGCAAGTATACGCTATGCGAATTACTTACAGCATAAAACTTTTTTTTTTTTTTTAAAAAAAAAACCTTATGTATAAAAATGGAATAGCTTATTTTGATTTTCTAATTAATAGTAGGATAGATGGGTATTTAAATGAGCGTTTTTCAGTTAAATTAGGCCAATGAAACTAAAAATATAATATTAATCTGAAAGCTTAACAGCGTGATCGCATAGAAATACATTACTCTCACCCTCTTTGTTTGTTTGTTTTTAATTTTTCCCCCGCCTTCAGTACTTGAAAGAAAGAAACTTAAATCCGCAGTCTACTGGATTCTGCCAGTCTGTGAGGGAGCATAACGGAGTAAAAGAACGGCTGCCGTTGTTGACGTTTATAGGGGTGATAAGCTCCCGGATGTTATTTAAAATTCATAAAAGAAGTGGAAATGGCCTCTGAGTGTGCGCCGCAAAGCTTCAGACGAGATCCAATTCTGTCTGTCTACATCATTTCATAGGAAAGGTATGTTATAAACAACACTTAAATGCTACTGTGGGATTTACATTGTAAATCACTGATCATCTTTGGATTATGAGAAACTATAAATACGACAATGAAAGTGTTAGTCTTGCCTATTTGGCAGCAACAAAAACTGCAATGATGAGAGAGGAAGGTTGAGTTTATATAAATGGTTTTGAATATCTTCAACGCTAATGTTGGGTCTAGTGTGCGCGTGACGTTGCCAACTAAAGAAAATCTTGTTTTGGACTATTTTTTTTTTTTTAATAAAAAAGACATTAAACTGGAAATGAAATTGATTTAAATTATGCCCTGCTTCTTAACGCACACTGTCACGAGATGAGCAAAACGACGTTGTCTAGATTTGACATGGGAAAGAAGTGAATGCTTTTAATTGTTTTTATTTCGACAAAACTTTTAATTTGGATCTTTTACATTTTTATGCACAGTCAAGTCCTAGGATTTATAATTGGAATTCCGGTTTATTAAAACATTACATAACTTCAGATTTACTCATTCATGAATGCATAATTTGAAATAATTCAACGTTTAAAACTTGATTAAAATCGCCCAAAGAAGAAAATCAAAGTACCGTATGTTTTTATTCTTCGCCGCTGCAATCCACAATGATGGCGAAGTCTATATTATTTTGGCCTCAATCCATCAGGTAGTATATTTTGTTTGAAAATTTGACTGTATTTAATATTGTCATTTCAGCCATGCCCCGATTTAGACGTTTTCGCTACTTGGTTCTTGCTATTATTATTGTGGGCGTAGTATCCTTGTATCTTATGCTAGGGCATAATAACTTCGTAGCCAACACAAACGTTAAATCATATTTTAGTACCATTCTGCCAACTACTCCCTATAGGCCAATCCCAGCACTAGTAAAACAAATTAAGAAAGAATCTGTACAATGCAATTTTCCTGTGCCAATAAAATCTAAACATACAGACATAGATATGGAGGATATTTATTATAATTTAAGTTTCATTCCGCAAGGAGAACACTCGCTATGGGATGAACAGTTTGAAATTAATTTCACTCGCAAAACAGAGACTTGGAAAGGATTGCCACTTAAAGTGTTCGTCATTCCTCATTCGCATAGCGACCCCGGTTGGCTTAAAACTGTAATGGATTATTTTAGCGATCAAACTAAGCACACACTTGACAATATGCTTACTAAACTTTTACAATACCCAGATATGACTTTTATTTGGGCAGAAATGTCATTTTTTAACATTTGGTGGATGAATCTCGATGCTTTCAAAAAAGAACAAGTTAAGAAATTAATAACAAGGGGACAATTAGAATTAGTAACTGGGGGATGGGTCATGACAGATGAAGCTACCGCTCATTACCATGCAATTATTGATCAATTAATTGAAGGTCATCAATGGATAATAAATAATTTAGGAATCCTTCCTAAAAATGCATGGTCTGTCGATCCGTTTGGACACTCCGGTACCATACCATATTTGTTACAGAAATCCCATCTGGAACATATGGTGGTTCAACGTATTCATTATACAGTGAAAAAATTCCTAGCTCAGAATGAAGCATTAGAATTTCTTTGGAGACAGGAGTGGGACGCAGGCCAGTACCATACTGATATTTTGTGCCATATGATGCCCTTTTATATTTATACAATTAAACACACTTGCGGACCAGATCCCCTTATCTGTTTAGAATTTGACTTCAGGAAAATTTTCGGTGAAATGAGTGAAAGTCGTGCTGTAAGAATTGATGATTCCAATGTCAATAGTAAAGCTCAACTACTTTTAACTGAGTATAGAAAAAAAGCTTCATTATTCAAGCACAATGTTGTTTTAGTTCCCCTTGGAGATGATTTTCGTTATGACAAAATTGAAGAATGGGATCAGCAATATCTTAATTATAAAAAATTATTTGATTATATGAATTCTAGACAGGACTGGCATGTAGAAGCGAGATTTGGAACTTTAGCAGATTATTTTAATGCAGTAGAAGAACGTATGCCATCTGAAAAACCTAAGAAGCATTTCCCTGTTTTAAAGGGAGACTTTTTTACCTATGCAGATAAATATACAGACTATTGGAGTGGTTATTACACAAGTAGACCCTATTATAAAGGCATGTGCCGTGAATTGGAATCAAGATTAAGAAGTGCTGAAATTTTATATACTTTAGCAACAGCAGGTAAATTATTTGATGAAACCCAAATTTTAGAAAATTTTCGCTTGCTTTTACAAGCAAGGATTAATTTAGGGTTATTTTTACATCATGATGCCATTACAGGAACATCAAAAGATTTTGTTATGCGTGATTATGGAGAAAAACTTTATCATGGACTTCAAGTTTCGGGTAAAGTTTTAGCTAATTCGGCTAGTAAAATTTTACTTGAAAAAGCCAATGTTTCTCGTGCTTCCAATGTTTATGTTTTTCCTGCTTTTGAGCGATTGGAATTTCAACAACTTCCGTCACCATTTATTTTTGACGTCCTGTCTGGTGAACAACAAATAATAATTTTTAATTCTCTGGCTCATCAGCGTCAAGATTCTATTCATCTTTCTGTAAATACACCTTCTGTTAATGTATTAGATGATAAAGATAATGTACTTCCTAGCCAAATAAATCCTATATGGATTAATGAAGGCCAGATAAGTTATGAACAATACGAATTAATAATTTTTGTGGACATTCCACCATTATCTCTTCAAGTTTTTACACTAAGAAGGGAAATAGGTAGTGTTAAAAATTTGGCAAGTATTAGTATACAAAATGATACACGTTCTCAAAAAATTCTTAAATTTCCATTAAACAAATTAAAAAATGAGATTATTACCTTTGAAAATTCCCACTTGTTGGCACAGTTTTCGCCTCAGACAGGATATTTAGAAGCAGTAACGTTAAAATCATCAAATTTAAAAATAAAATCATATTTGGAATTGCAATTATATCAGACTTGGAAAGGTGGAGCGTATATTTTTAAACCTGAAGGACCCGCCATCAATGTAAGTTCTCCATTTCAGAGTCGTTACCCAATAGTTCAAGTCATTCAAGGAATCCTTTGTTCAGAAATTCGGGTTAGCTTTCCTAATTTTATTCATACTGTTCGCTTATACCACACTAACTCTCCATTAGGAATGACACTTCACATACAAGATTTAGTCGATATGTCTGGCTTAGGAAACAAAGAAGCAATATTAAAATTGACTACAAATATAAAAAATGGTAATGTTTTCTATACGGATCTGAATGGATTCCAGATAGCAAAAAGAAAAATAATCCACGATTTACCTATTGAAGCAAATTATTATCCTATTACTACTATGGCTTACATTGAGGATTCCAATGTACGAGTCACGATGCATGTAAGCCAAGCTCATGGAATGGGTACGATGTCTGAAGGATCTATGGAGATTATGCTTGATCGACAATTACTACAAGATGATTTTCATGGATTGGCTGAAGGAGTAACTGATAATCGGCACACTTCTTTTAACATGAAATTACACTTTGAACAGCGAATGTCATTGCAAGCCAAGGATTTATATTCCAGGTATCCATCATTAGCAAGCCATTATCATAATTTGGCTTTAAACTATCCCATGGATATATTAGTAGTAAAACAACCTCAAGGTCAAAAAATTTTAACATCATTTGAACCATTACAAGCTCCATTTCCTTGTGATGTGCATTTGTTAAACTTACGTTCATTAGCTGTTAATGGAAATGCTCTTTCACCTTCTAAATCTGCTGCATTTCTCATACACCGTTTAGGATATAACTGTAATTTTCCACAAAGTTATTTGAAATGTGATGTATATAAAAATGAAATGAAATTACATTCCACTTTCAAATCGAATGTATTACCGATTACAACGTTGAAAGAAATGTCTTTAACTTTATTGCATGAAATTCGTAAACTTGATACTAATAACCTGTTTGAACTTCTTCCTATGGAAGTGTATTCTTTCAATGTCACATTCCAATAATGTAAGGATGTGTGAGTCTTATAGTTAAGAATTCATGAACTAAAATCATTTGTAATTAAATAGCTTAAAGACATTATAAGAATGCTCAACATATGTACAAAAATGACTAAAACTGTTGAACAAAATGTTTTCACTAAATTACTTATGAGTTTTATTTAACATTACGGTATATGTAAAAAAAAGCAACGAAAAAGATTGCTGTTACTTATAATTAAAACGAGAAAATGGGAGGCGTATTAACTTGGCCCATTATTTACAATAAAATATTTGTTTTGATTAATATTGAAAATTTATAGAATANTATTGTTTTTTTTTTTTTTTTTCAAAAGATTTCTGATTAAGAAATGATACCTTTAATGACACATCCTTATAGTGAGACATCTTCTATGGGTTTTCTTCAGCATTACTGGTACCCAGGGCTGGATTTATATATGGGCCTCACCTGGTGGGTAGCCTCGGCCTTTTTTAAAAAAAATTGAACCATTAATTGGAGTACCTAGGTCAAAATATGATTCACCTATGAATGGTCTCCATATTTCAATGCTAAAAAATTTTCTAGTTAGGTTCAACTTTCACAAAAAAAAAAAGTTATCAAAATTTAATTCTAATAATACAAGAAGCCTCCAAACTTTATATAACCCAGGGCCTCACCAAGTTTAAATCCGGTCCTGCTAGTACCAGATCTTTTTTGGCTGCAGCCCTTGCATGATTCAATTTACTTTTGTAGGCAGGATGCTTATTCTATTAAAATAAATGAACATTAGGCCTATATAATTTTACAATTTACTTAACAGAGATTAGAGTTAGTAATTAGGGATGAAACAAATCTTAATTTCGGGCGAATACGTGATACCGAATATTCGGCCATTAACAAAGGCCGAATATTTGTTTCATCCCTATTAATAATAATAATTAGCCAAACCCTACAGGATTTAAATAGCCTAAATCAGAGTTTCTTAAACCTTTTTTAGTTGTGAACCAAATTGGGGTATTCATTTTGGTTTAGTGACCCAAATAGAATGCCCGACAGCAAGTACATCAAACACATTCGGTGTCTAGTAAAAGACTGACTCCCTTACAATGACACAAGTGCCTAGAAACTGGTAGGTCTAAGTCCCATTTAGTCACATAATCAAGATGAATAGCAGCCTTAATTTTTTTATTTACAGTCCTAACCTTACCGTTACCCTGAATCCTAACCCCAACTATGTGTGAAATCCACTATGCCCCAACCCTAGGATAATCTAGAGGTGAAATAAACATTTTTGATCGATTTAGATAATTTGGACACAACTTCTGTCAGCCCTTTCCGTAATGATGAAAATACATGCACAGATGTTAAAATCTTATTTTTATTGAAAATATTTCATGACCCACAAAATATGTCAAGTGACCCAAGTTTGGGTCACAACACATAGGTTAAATCAAAGGCTTTTTCTATTTAACAAAAGTTACACAAACAAAACTTCTGGCACACAAAATATAGGTCAAATATATAGTTTCTCAAACCAATAAATTAAAATCATCAATCAAAAGTATTCTATTCATTAAGTTAAGCAATTGTTGTTTAAGAACAATACTAGCAAATAAGCCAGTTACACGGGCATCAAACATTTTTAAACACGTTATACGGGCATCAAACATTTTTAAACACATACGGGCATCAAACATTTTTAAACACGTTATACGAGCATCAAACATTTTTAAACACGTTATACGGGCATCAAACATTTTTAAACACGTTACACGGGCATCAAACATTTTTTATTTGGCAAGTGTTTTTTTTTTTTTTTTGGTTTTTATCGCAGTGATCTAAGAGAAAACACCACATAAAGTTTGTAAAAATAGTTCCTAGATGGCGCTGTTACTGGCTTCGGAACAGTCATCAAACATTTTTTATTTGGCACTATTACATAGCTACTTATTATTTTACATTTAGTCAAGTGGTTTTTTTTTAATATTTATCACAGTTCCTAGATGGCGCTGTTAATGGCTTCGGAAAGTTACTTGGCTTCGGAACTATTCCAATTAGTATATTGGATATTTTATGTAAAAAGTGTGGGTGACATACTGTATATCGTTGAAAAAATAAAATTATTCAGGTGGAAGGGAGAGAGAAACTGAAAAACAGTAAGGTATAGTAATTTTTAATTTGATAATTATGTTAATACCAGCCAGATAATTAGATTGGGCTATTCATTTCTAGAGTTAGTTATTCATAAATAAACTTTATCATTTATTTCCTTTTCCAAACTGAGTCTATTTTAAACACTTTTACCTTTATAGTTTCCCTTAGAGGCTTAGACTAAACTTGATCTTTAGATTTATTTTAAAATATGTATAAGTGAACATAAAATAATTAAATTAAAGGTCAAATGTAATGGATTTTTTTAAATTTATTTTATTATTGATTTTCAAAGATAATTGACTATAAAAAAATTCCATTGCAAAAAAAATTTTTAAAATGCATAAAAAAAAAAGTTATTTAAAGATAAAATTAAGACTATTGCTANATAAAATCAAATTTTAAAGTCGAGACTTTCACAATAATACAAAAGTTGATCATCGGGACAGAAAACTTCACAAACACAAATCTTTGGGTTAACAATCATATATTTAGAGACAAAAGCTGGATACCCGATAATTTTTTATTTAAAGGTGGTTTATGTTGTATTGTGAAAGACTTCATGTTGACTTGACTTTTAAATTTGGTTTTATTATAATCTTTTTAAATGTGCTGATCATTGTTTGTTTATTATATCAAATCTAGCGAGATACAGCACATGTTTGCGAGTGTTTATACTACACACAAACTGTATATACATTATGTGTAGGATTATAGAGAAATAGGTTCTATACTAAATCTAGATTTGGTATAGAATCTCCATTTTAATTTATTGCATTTTTTAATATGTTTGTACAAAAAAGTCAATCAACTAATATATATGGTGTATACTGTATATATATA